>NCQV01058590.1:0-11723 GCA_002740545.1 Lophocereus schottii | reverse complement strand
AAAAAAAAGTAGGAGAGATAGGCAAGGGCTTCAGCCTGCGTACCCGACGCCCTCCCAGTTTGGCCACCGGTGGTCTGATCGGTCATTTTCACTAGTTTTTAGTCCACAACCGACCACAACCAGCTATCAGGTGTACAGCCCCACCAACCAACCCTTTTCCCCTTGATCTTCGCCAATTCGAGCCCAAAACAGGGCTGTTTGTCTACCCTTGTTAGCCACCAAAAAACTACTAAAACAACCCTCAATCTGGTGCCGCCCAGTTGTGCTCTAGCCATCGTCACCACCACGACGACCTCCTAAACCCTATACTTCATCCACCTCCAACATCCTCTCCATTCACACCAAGGAAAATTTTGCTCCACCTTCCTTTCACTTAAGCTTAATTTCTTGAAAGTTTTATATTGGATTGACAAGTTAGTCCTTTTGAATATTAGCTCAATTGGGCAAATGAATTATGTGGATTATGAAATCCTTGAACAAATTAAATTGGGAGGTATGTGAGTGTGATTTGTAGAATTTTTGAGGAAATGTAGTTCATTTTGGAATTAAGGAAATTTGTAAAGATCGGGTAAACCCATGGACTTATGAAATAATTAGGCCATGAGCAAGGTGAGAGTTGATGATTAAGATGCTTAAGAAGGTCTATGAATAATTGTTTTGGATTAGTGATGAGACAAAGATAATGGTGTGGGGAGGATTTAATCAAATTTAAGATGCACTTCTTAAATTAAGGGATGGGATATTTGCTTAAATAAAGGTGAGATGTGTTTAATAAGTAAATAACGTTATGTAAAATGCTTAGTTAGTCCATGACAAGTTACTTGAATGACGTGAGTTGAGTTCTTGTTCGCGTAATAAAGGGATGTGGTTTTGTTGATTTCGAAAATGAAATGCAGGCAAGCTTAATTTAAATCATGAAGGCAAATTATAGTTATAGGCTTAAAAGTAATCAGTACGAACTTTAATTTGGGTTAGAATTGATGATGTGGTAGTTTGATTTATTTAGGCGATTAATTAGAAGCCGTGAGTCAAGTGGTTAGAATTGACATGGTAAGGTCATAACTTGCAAGACTGAAAACTTATGTTAGAAATCTTCCCTTAATCATAGAATCATATTAAGGCACCAATAAAATTGTGCAGATCAACTTGATTGAGAAGCGAAAAAGATGTCAAATTACATTTGTTAATGTTGGCAATTTTTTTTTATTCTACCATTGGAACCTTTAGGACCCATTTTCAGTGCTCATTGCTTAATAAGTCATGTTCAGTGTTCATAAGTATCTACTAGCAAAATTCATTATTTAGGCCCTCCCTGTTAAACGAAAAATTTATAGTTCATTGTTATTGATATCAAGGTTGTTGTTCATAGATGCGGGTCCTAATCCAGGCCGAAGAAATAATTAATAATCACTTATTTAAACAAATGCTCCTCAAAGGATGCTTACAAGCATCGTTTATGTATTGTGTGTGCGCTCACTGTCTCCTTGTGTAAAGTATATAACTGTACACTAGTAGCATATTGAGCTCTCGCTCATTTATCTATTGTTTTGTTATTTTGCAAACTGTTTTAGGGAAGGAGAAACATATTGTGGGTAAGCGGACACCAGTAGAGACTAAGGGCCCAGGGTGTGGGTTAAGACAGCGAGCATTGATCATCTTTCTTAGTTAGTCATTTTGGGGGCTTGTGAAGCCAAATACAAAGTGAATCTCATTTTGGACAAGGCTAAACCTCGTGTGATGCCTATTTTGATGTTTAATGGCAACCTTAGACCCATAAAATGTGAATATTGTATTATAACCAGTAAAAATTTCCATCCAGTTGATTCTAATGCATATTTGCATCCTCGTCCCTTACGGGATGGCGGTAATGCCCTAACTTGATAGCGCTTCCACTGACTCATTACGCGTACAACCACAAGTAATTAATAGGAGGTTAAGCTGTAGCATTGGAGTAGTGGTATCAGAGCCTATTTAGACTCTTGCAAGACCAGTCAATGGTGTTATTTGGGGTCTAAATCACGAGGGCACTTTAGGTATATATAGGTAAGGGAGGCAAAATCTATAGATGTAAGGTTAGTTGAGTGAGGAAGCCAAAGGTGAACCTCCAACTTGACAAAGAGATGCGTGACTCTATTAAACGTATATTGACATGCATGTATATGCCTAATGTTGGAATTTTCCCTTCATTCATATACGTATGCATGTAAAAACTAATAAGTCTTTCATGATAATGATAGATGGCTGGACAGTTCCCTTTTAGAGTGTCACTCCCTAAGAATCCTCAGGATCCTTCTCATGCCCCATAACCTCCTCAAATGGAAGGCTCTTTGCCCCGTCACCATTTGACCCAAAGCTACAAATAGATTTTCAAGGATATGAAACGGACATATCTGACATCTGGGTTGGTGATGATGGGTACGATAGCTAGGGAGAAGGAAACAATGGTAATTCTAGTGATTCAGACAGTGTAGTAAGCATGATCAATATCACTCAGTCCCCTAAGATGATAAAAATAAGTTCTGATGAGACGGAGGAATACTCTTGGAGTTTGAGTCTGAAACTAGTAACAACAGTGATTCGGATCTCAAACCAAGGGGATGGAACCAAAAGAAGAAGCAAGAAAAGGAGCAAGGAAGGTAAGGGTGTTAGGGTAATAGATTAGGAAGTGACTGGTGGGCATGTAAAAATGTAAAAAGGTAAGGCGACATATCGCAGCTAACCCCTAGGAGGGAGAAGAAGATTAATAGTCGTGAAGAGTTTTAGGTTGTAAGGATAAAATGATATTTTACCTAACCTCACCCCACCCATTTAGCTAAGGAGGTGGACCTTTTGCACCACAATACCTATATGTTACACCTAGGAGGATGCACACCCACTTGCCACATAAGCAAGTAGCCACAAGAATATCCACATTAGCGAAGTTTTGTTTTATAAAAAGAAAACAATATATCATCCCTAAAATCATGCATCCTTTCCTTTTTTTTCTTGTTTATTTAAAATTTAAACAATGCGCCATAATTTATCTATCTCTTTCTCTCTGTTCTTATCTTCTCTTTCATTTCTTCGTCTTAAAGTTTTCAATTTCTATTATCTCTATAGAATTTGATTTATTCAATCAATTGCTCAAAAAATCAAAGCTTTGAGTAAATTAGTGTAGACTCATGAACAACGAGATAGTTCAAGGAGCACAAGTATTGGAAATTATTCAAGTGGTGACAAATCAAATGGGTGAATGAATCGAATCAATGATTGTTTTATGCAAAACATGAATCAATTAATAAAAATAAATTATGCTAGTGGTTTCTTCATGACTATCGATCTAGTATGAATTTTCTTCGGTATCATGTGTGAAAGATTAAATTTTTGTATCTAATTTGACTGTATTTTTTGGTTTATTTGAAGAATGTATCGAGAATTAATTGGGGAGTTATAATCAATTTGTTGGATTGGGATGATAATGTCTACAAAGAGCTTAATGATCTTGGCATTGTTGAATATATTAGATTAACATAGTAATCTACATTGGCTATAGCTATTGAAAGAAAATTTGTTGAACTTTTAAAGATATATTTTAGTCAAAATTAGTCTAGATTACAATTCATGAACAATGTTCGTAGTTGTGCTTTATTGGTTTTTAAGATCGTCCTCTCTTATTCATGTTTGTTCATTATTTGTAGTATGCACGTTTATTTTTGAATTTGTTCATTTTTTAAGTGAATAATGTCCAAAAATGGTAATTCTATGGGATTATGGTTGGATTATAATTGTTGAAAATAATTTGGTTCAAGTTAACTAGGTTGAAATATATGGCATACATTGTTCATGATGTTTGAATAAGTTTAGAAACATTGTTTATGAGTTGATTTTTAATTGTTCAAGCTATGTTGTTTAATTTTTCAATTATTGCCAAATGTAATTCCCTCACTATGTCCAATGATCTTGAAGAGTTTTCTCATGAATAAATTGTTCAGAATGGAATAAATCATTGCTAGAATGGAATCCAACATCAGGAATGCCAAATGAGGATGACTTAGTTAGAATGATTGCAATGTCGGAAGAAGAAGCATTTCAAATTTACAATAACTATGCCTATCAAATGGGTTTTAGTGTTCGATATAACAAAGTATGTTATACACCAGAAGGAAAAGAGATATCCATGCAACAATTTTGTTCTTGGAAAGAAGGGAAGAAGAAGATGAAAGGAAAAAGGTGTAAACAATATAACAAGCTAAACGTAAGAACGGGTTACAAAGCATACATTCAATTCCACGTTGACAAAAGGAGATGGACAGTCATCAAGCATATTACCAAACACATTCATCCCATGTGCAGTCTAAGTAAAAGACATCTTTTGCCTTCACATCGAAAAGTTCCAGAAAATGACATTCAATACATGAAGCAACTCAGTGACCAGGGAGTTCCCATTGTCGATGCAGTTTAATTGTTGAAAAACAGGCTGGAGGACTATTTAACTTGGTTATAGATTAAGGGATTTGCACAACAAGCTTTGAGAAATTGCCAAGAAAAGTTTATAGGGTGGGGATGCCTATGCTCTTGTAAATATATTTAAGAGAAGATTTGAGAATGAGATTGGGTCCTATTATGTCTTTGAGATTGACCCTGATGGAAGCATTGTCAAGAGTAGCTTAGACAACACCTTTCTTTGAGTGTCTTCCACAACACCCACATTGATAGCTCCATTACTGTTTGTTATTACCTTCTTAGCCAAAGGCTCGTTTGATTTTGATGATCTAGAACTACATAACATAAAAAACACATCATTATTAAGTAAACTGACAATGAATAATCCCAATTTATAAATTATACATCTACTAATAACCTACTTAAAACTTATAAAAGAAATCACCAACCTACTAGACGTAAGCAAACTCATGACTAACATTGAACAGTCCACTACGATCAGTCGAACAAATAACCCTATAGTAATACTTTTGAACAATTTGATTTAAAATATATGCATAACAAATACACAAAATTATTAAGTAAATTCTCAATGAACAATACCAAATAATAAATTGTACACCGACTAAATAACCTACTTAAAACTTATGAAAGAAATCATCAAACAACTAGATGTACGCCAAACCATCACTAACATTGAACAATCTACTATTGTCAGTTGAACAAATAACCTTATAGTAATATATTTGAACAATTCGACCTAATATAATGAAGAACCAATATTGAAAATATGTACATATCCAAGCAATTAAGAAAATATACATAATTATTAAGTGAACTCATAATGAATAATCCCAAATAATAAATTAGACATCTACTAATAACCTGCTTAAAATTATACGAGAGATCATCAACCAACTACATGTAAGTAAAATCATCACTAACATTGAACAATCTACTACTGTCAGCTGAACAAATAACCCTATACTGAAACATTTGAACAATTTAACCTAATATAACAAACAAACAATAATTAATGTATATACATGAGGGAAACACATAATTACTTAGGAACATAGTAAGGTGGAGAAATATTCTCCTAATTTAATGTCATGATTAATTAGAGGGAATAGGAAACAGTTTACATTGTTTAGGAAAGTCAATCAATATCCCATATCTTTTCTATTTCTATTTTTTTATTAAAAAAATCTTATAAAGTTGCCACCTTGGACAATATTTACATGTCATCACTAAGAGTACATACACCTAGGTGAATGGTATAGATTACCTTTTGTACCACCACAGTGAAAACTATGTTTCTGGCAAGCTCATGTAGCATATGGCATGGTTGTGTATATAATATAAGGTTGATCAAGTTAATAAAAATATATAAGTTTTATATACATGGGTGTGGAATTATTAGATTTTATAGAAATGAACTCCTAACACGAGAACCTACAATGACATAGTAAAGACGGCTGGGCTAGTGACACTCGCTAAGCCAGCGTGGACAATTTAAGCAACAAATTCTGGTAAAATAGGAAGAGTTGCATAAGAATCGACATTCATAAAGGGGAAAACATGAATGTTTTGCTAAGAGGTATATGAATAAGTAAGGGCTAATATGTTTATATGTATGTTCGATCGAATGGTGGATCCAAACAACAACATTTTGGAAAATGACTTGTAAAGGAATGATGGAGAGTCTATACCAGCCCACTTTATCAACCAAAATTCTCCAGTAGCAACCCCCTAAAGGAGTCAAGAAGCTATTAGTGAGCTCCCAAACCCTAAAAATGTTGAGACTCAGAAGGGATTGCTAGATAACCTAGATCCTGATATGATGGCAAAAATTATGGCTAAAGTGACAAGGAAGCTTATAGGTTTGGGGTCTGGGACAGATGGAAAGAGAATAAGTTCTTTGACTAAGTTGCCTAATGAAATCCAAAAATATAGCTAGGAAGACCCAATGTTATTAGAAGAATGGATCCGATAAATGGAAAAGATATTTGATGTGGTAGAGGTTCCTCATAACAAATGTGTGACTATTGGAGCCTTTTATTCGACTCGATAGGTTAATATCTGGTGGGGAACGATTAAGTCCACCCTTCAAAGCCGTGAGGCCACTTAAGGGAAGTTTAGCGAGGCATTGCGAGCAAAGTTCTATCCAATGCACTTGCGAATGCAAAAACAGAGGGAGTTCTCAACTCTACGACAGGATAATATGTTGGTAGTGGAATATGCAACCTGTTTCGTTGAACTCTCAAGGTTTGCCTCAGACTATGTGGTTACAGTTAAAATGAGAATCCTAAGATTTGAAGAGGGGTTGGCGTCCTATATCAGGCACCAGTTAGAAGGACAACACATCTAGACTAGTCAAGAATTGCATGAGCGTGTTTTAGAAATTAAGTGAGTAAAAACTAAATTAAGGATGGGTCATCAGGCTAAACCTAAGAGAAGGTGGAATGAAAAAAGTGTACAAGTTGAGGGTGTTCCTAGTAAAAACCTACCAACTCTAGATGAAGGCTCCAAGGTTAAGCCCCTATTGGAAGCATTGTACTAAGTGTGGACGTACAAACCATAATAGCTCTGAATATAGGGTGGGACAAACCGTTACTTTTGGTGCAGAGGTCCGAACCATTTGATTACCAATTACCCTGCTAGAGCCACCTAATCATGCAAGGGTCCTACCCTAACTACCCAACGGCACAAGACCTTAGTCCCTGCAACCACTCGACAGGTGGGTAGAGCCTATGTAATCAACAGGAAGCAGGCTAAGGATTCAGAAGCAATTGTGATTGGTGTGCTTACTTTCAATTCGATGCTTCTTGTTGTTTTGTTCAATTTAGGAGCTATGCATTCATTCACTTCATCAAAAGTTACGACTCAAATAGGTATGGAATTGCGTAAACATCCCATAGAATTGTATGTCTGTATGTGAACCACCCCATGGGAAAAACCGCAAAATGTAGTGTTATGTACAAGAATTGCCCAATTACTCTAAATTAGGAGGAGTTGGAGGGCGATTTGGTACAGTTAGATATATCAGAATTTGATGTGATTTTACGAATTAATTGGTTGTCGGTGCATGAGTAAAGATTGATTGCTAAAAACAAAGAGTGTCCTTTAGGGAGAAAGGGGGAGGAAAGATGCATTTTTGGTGGAATAACAGCAATGAGGAATATTCTGTGATATCCTTGATGGCAGTCAGGAAACTAGTTAGATAGTGGTGTGAGGAATACCGATGCTGTGTTACAGAGGATAATAAAAAGGAGATAAAACTTGAGGATATTTCGGTGGTCAAAGAGTTCCTGGATGTGTTTCCAAAAGACATCCTTAGGTTACCACCCAAAAGAGATACTGACTCTAAAATAGAATTGGAACTGAGAGCAAGCCCTATCTCGAAGCCTCCGTATAGAATGGCCCTAACTGAGTTGAAAGAACTAAAAGTGCAATTGGAACACTTATTACAAAAGGGTTATATAAGACCAAGCACATCGCCGTGGGGAGCACCGGTTTTGTTCGTAAAGAAATAGGATAAAATTTTGAGATTATGCATAGATTACAGGGAGCTAAACAAGATCACCATAAAGAATAACTACTGATTGCCCATGACTGATGATTTTTTTGATCAACTGAAGGAGTAGGAGTTTTCTCAAAGATTGATCTTAGGTCAGGGTATCACTAGTTGAGAATCAAACCTGAGGATATCCTTAAGGTGGCGTTTAGAACTCGTTATGACCACTACGAATTCATAGTAATACCGTTGGATTAACCAATGCTCCTGCAGCTTTTATGGATTTGATGAATCGAGTGTTTAGGCCGTATTTGGATAAATTTGTAGTGGTTTTTATTGATGGTATTCTAATTTATTCTAAAACTGAAAAAGAGCATATTAAGCATTTAAGGATTGTACTACGAACCCTTAGGGAACACAACCTTTATGATAAATCATCAAAATATGAGTTTTGGTTGAAGGAAGTGACTTTTCTATGGCATGTGATTTCTAAAGAAGGGATTAGAGTTAACCCGTAAAAAGTAAAGCTAGTCACTGAATGGCCTAGGCCTACTAACGTCATTGGGTCTGGAGTTTCTTAGGGATGCTAGGTATTATAGCCGATTTGTGCAAGAACTTTCAAGAATCACCTTGCCTCTCACTCAAGCTTACCACAGCATCGGTCTTAGCCTTACCAGCAGAAGGAGGAGAATTCACTATTTATAATGATGCATCTAGGCAAGGCATAGGGTGCGTTCTCATGCAAGATGGGAAAGTCATAGCTTATGCTCCTAGGCAGGTGAAGCCGCACATGAAAAGCTATCCCACACATTATTTAGAATTAGCCACGATGGTTTTTGTGCTTAAAATTTGGAGACACTACCTCTATGGTAGTCCTTGTAAGGTTTTTAGTAACCATAAGAGTCTCAAATATATCTTCACTCTAAAGGAATTGGACATGAGGCAATGCAGGTGGTTAGAATGTCTCAAAGATTATAACCTCCAAATACAATACCATCTGTCAAAGGTTAATGTAGTTGCTAATGTATTAAGTTGAAAAGCACATCATAATGTCAATATTATGACAATGGTGCGACCAGGGATTCTGAGGGAATTAGAACTAATGGGCATAGAGCTTGTGTTACCAAGGGAAACTAGGCCGTTTCTTGGTAGCCTAGTAGTTCAACCCACTTTTTTGAATCAAATGCAATAGGCACAAGTGGGAGATAAGGAAATGGAAAGGATTAGAGTGAATATAAACAAAGGCAAGACATCGAAATTTGTGGAAGATCAATAGGGAGTTATTAGATTTAAGAATCAGATATGTGTGCCTTAAGAGAGGCAATTAAAAGAAAGGATACTGGCTGAAGCCCATGCTACAAAGTACCACCCAGGAGGAACGAAAATGTTTGAAGCAAACCTTCGAGTGGAACAACATGAAAAGGGACATAGCAGAATATGTGAATAAATGTCTCAACTGTAAAAAAGTTAAGACTGAGCACCAATGAGCTATTTGTGAATTAAGACCGTTGGAGATAGCCACATGGAAGTGGATTCTATTTCGATGAATTTCATAATGGGGCTACCTCTGACCACATAAAAAAAAAAGAACGCCATTTGGGTGACAGTAGATAGACTCACTAAGTTCGCACATTTTGTAATAATACATGATTCCTGGAATGTGGATGGATTAGCACAAATTTACGTCAAGGAAGTAGGGCGATTGCATGGTGTACCCCAAGACATTATCTCAGATAGGGACTCAAGGTTTCCAACCTGCTTTTGGAAGGCTTTACAAAAAGCCTTTGGCACAAGGTTACAGTTTACTAGCTCCTATCATCCCAAGATGGATTGACAAATAGAAAGAGTAAATCAAATCGTTGACAAATGTTACGGGCCTGTGCATTAGATTTTCAAGGGGAATGGGAGGAGTACTTACCCCTAACAAAGTTTTCATATAATAATAGCTATCAAGCTATTATTAAAATGGCTCCTTTTGAAGCATTATATGATAGAAGATGTAGAACGCCCATTTGTTAGAACGACTTAGAGGATACTCTAATTTTGGGACCAGAGATGATTCAAGAAATGGTGGACAAGATTAAGGTTATCCAATAAAGCATAAGAGTGGCACAGGATAGGCAGAAAGCATATGCAGACCAAAGGCGAAAGCCTTTGGAGTTTGAAGAAGGGCATAAAGTGTTTTTGAAGGTTTCTACTGTTAAAGGAGTACGACGATTCAATGTCAAGGAAAAGTTAAGTTCGCATTTGGTTGGACCATATGATATTATCGAGAAAATCAACCTAGTTGCTTATCACTTAGCCTTATCAACTAAGTTACAGCATGTACATGATGTGTTTCATATTTTGTAACTTCGCAAGTGTGTGCCTGATCCAACACATGCAATAGTCTATCAACCCTTGGAAGTTGAAGCTGACGGTTTGACCTATGAAGAAAAACCTGTGAAGGTAGTAGACTGATGGATAAACAATTACTCAACAAAGTTATACCTCTGGTCAAAGTCATATGGACCCATCATAGAGCCTCTGAGGTTACTTGGGAGACTGAAGATGAAATAAGACATCACTACCCACATTTATCCAAAAGGTACGTTCAGTATAAGTTTCGAGGATGAAACTTTTTAAAGGGGGAGAGAATGTAATACCCCGGTATCCATTCATGTTTAGTTAATTTTAACTTTTACATTATGCATATAATTGTGATTATTAATCAAAGCAATGTACAATTGAAAGAATCACGATATTACGAGATTTTTTTTAAGAGTTTATGAAATATTCGACGGTTATATAAAGATGTAAATTTTTCAATAAACGTGCGTTGTATGTAGATAAGGTTGGGGAATTTACTAAAATATAATAATTTCTGAACAATTAAGAAAATAGATAACTGACAACGAATCAAAGTAGGCCAAGTGCGTGGTCGACGCTCGCATATGTGGAGGATATTTTGGTTGTAGATAAGCTTTAATTAATGATGATTTAAGCAAGTAGTTATTAACAACAACCCAAAAAAAAAAAGAAAAGGGGAAGATGAGCCATGGGAATTTTACAATTAAAGGCAAGTGAGGAACCAAAAATAGCAAGTGGGCCTTTAAACTTCTCAAGGAAAGAAACAAAAAAAAAAAAGGAGTAAGAGAGGCAGCGGTTTCGGCCTGCCTGCCTGACGCCCTTCCCGACCAGTCATTCTCGCCAGTTTCCAGCCCATGGCCGACCGCAACCAGCCGCTAGGTTTGCAGGCCCCACTGAGCAGCCTTTTCCCCCTTGATCTTCACGGATTCTAGTCCAAAACAGGGCTGTTCGTCTACCCCTGTTAGCCGCCGGAAAAACTACCAAAATAACCCTCAGTTCGGCGTCACCCAATCGTGCTCTAGCCACCGTCACCGCCACCACTACCTCCTAAACCCTTCACTTCATCCACCTCCAACATTCTCCCCATTCACACCAAGATAAATTTTACTCCACCTTCCTTTCATTTGAGCTTAATTTCTTGAACATTTTATGTTGGATTGATAAGTTAGTCCTTTTGAATCATAGTTCAATTGGGTAAATTAATTATGTGGATTATGAAATCCTTGCAGAAATTAAATTGGGATGTGTGTGAGTGTGATTTGTAGAATTTTTGAGGAAATTTAATTCATTTGAGAATTGAGGAAATTTGTAAAGATTTGGTAAACATATGGACTTTTGAAATAATTAGGCCATGAGCAATGTGAGAGTTGATGATTAAGATTGTAACACCCTGGGTTTTAAGCCGATTCATCCCGTTAATTAGAGTTTCAATGAT
>NCQV01058586.1:103521-114641 GCA_002740545.1 Lophocereus schottii | reverse complement strand
CTCACCCCCTTTTTTAGGTCGGTCATTTTATTTTGTTTAACTTGCGATTGCACCTGAAATTTATTTATGGGTTTCCTACATACCCTTGGTGGAATCAAATCGACGTAGTTTTTGTTCAAATTTTGTCTTAGGCTTATGTTGTGGGAGGAGGGAAATTTAGTAAGTTATGTTGTATGTTTGGCTTGGGTTTGGTCTATTTTGTCATGCTTATTGTTTGAACAAGGCTTCGCCTTTTGAAAAACTCCCCTTTTTATTTGTTTTGGTTACGTAACATGTAACCAAGGGTTACAGTTAATTTGACCTTTTATGAATGAGGGGAAAATAAAAGAGGCTTTATGGTCCATTTTGCAGAGTTGAAAATTTAAGGAGGTTGGTTTCTGTAATAGAAGGCTTGACTTTTTTAGCATTTGATCAATTAAAGTGCAATCGACTTGAACTAAATTAACTTTTTGAAAAGAGAGGGGTATCGGTTTGGACCCATTTGAGAATGTTGACTTCGACTGAACTTGAAAAATTTTATATCGAGCTTCGTACGTATCCTTAGTGGAATCAAGTCATCGTAGTTCCGATTCATGTTTGTTTTTTTTTTTTATTTTCTCTCTTTGCAGATTTTGCTTAAGGAGATTAATATAAAAGCCACTTCGATTTCTTGTAAGGTCATCTAATTAACAACGAAATGACCTTGTGATAAATATCAGCTTTTAATTCTATTATTCTCGATCCCCCCTTTTTTAATCCATTTTGAAGTGGAGCCAGAAATTATAAGTTTACTTCCCCATTTCATCAGGGGATAAATAATTACCTCCATGAGCCATAATGAGGAGGAATTTTATCATGACTCCAACTATCCCTCACAAAATTTTATCCAGCCACTTTTTATTCGATGAGGTAGCATATTCGAATTGCTAGCCGGTATAATAATTTTTTTATTGTTTTGATTGTATCAAAAACTTTTTTTTTAATGTCCCTAACCACAAATCAAAACTTTGAATTAAGTGGATAAGCTATAGCATAGCAAGATTTTGATATCTTCACAATAGAGTCATACTCTCAATCAATGACCTTTTATTGCTAGATTTTGACATCACGGTTTATAAATATTGCTCCTCTTCTTCGTCACCTCACTCTGTACTCCTTTTCAATTAGACTTTGCTCCCATTTTGTTTTTGAGCCTCACAAGAGGTATGATAATATAGGAAGATTATGTATTATGCTTGTTTTCAATTCTGCATCCTTTTTTACAAAACCTTTCGGGACCGTTGATTAGAAATACGAGAGATTAGCGATTTCAACCTTTGATTAGAAATAAAGGGCACTACGAACCAATTTCGATCCAGATACAGGAATGGCCTTGGCTAGTTTCATTTCTTTTTCCTTTTTTTTATAAAAGCCAAGACTCATGTTCTTCTTGACCTCGTACGTACTCTCTGTTTGCCAATTTATAATCAAAGGAGCCACAAGAACTTATCCAATCCTTTCTAATTGCAGTTCTATAGAATTTGCCAACTTATGGGCTTGGGTGGAGATTTAACTAGGTTGAACGACATCACCAAAAAAGGAAATTGAAAGAAAAACGAATAAGCAGAGCCTTGTCTGTGCATTAGTTTGGAGATGAAACCATTCCAATATATTAATTTAGCCATTCAACTAGTCCATGGATGCCCTGTTCTTGCTTCTCATCTCCCCTATTCTTGCTTCTCATCTCCCCCTTGTTTTTAGAATTACCCCTGACACCCCTTTTCCTTTCTTCTTTTGGGATGTCTAACAAGACTTAGGATATGTCAGGAACTATATTTATGGGTCTGGCAGGATCCAGGATTCGGAGAATCCGTGGTTTTATGAGTCCGACAGGACTCGGATCTGGCAAGATCCTTAACTCCATGGTACAGCCTTTGCTGAGAGCTCGACAAATCTTTATTCGCTGATTCGATGCCCCATGCTCAACTATCACTTACGTATCAACTTGACTCTTGTTTGAATTAGTCATAGAGAGAACGAGACGGAAGGATCGGTATTTCGGGGTAGCGAAATCAACTTGATGGGATAGTTTAGTGACCTTTGAACTGGGACTTGTAGAAGATTATGAACTTGCTTGATGCCTCACTCCTTCGTCAAATTTTCCTGGTTGTTTTCTGTTATTGTTTTCTGTTATTTCAGTCTCTATTTTCCTCTTGGAACTTTGCAATTCCACTTGCTTCCCTTCTTCTCTTCTCTCCTCTGTGTTTTTCTTTTTTTTTATTGTCTCTGTTTTCACCGCCCTTAAGCCCCTTGTTTTTTTGGAGTCTTCTCTATTTTTATAAGACAATAAGCGACGGTTTTCGCCCATATTGTAAAACTAATGGCAGAGTCGGAGAACGTGGGTTTGCGAACCACCCCTGCAAAACTTTGCTTTTTTTTTAAATTTTATTGGAAAAATTACTCAAAAGTGTTGCTTTAGTTTTTTTAATACCAAAATTTCTTCTTTTACAATTGAGTGCTCCTTTTTTCTTTGACTGTCCTTTGAATAGTCAGCGGAAGGTGCTAGAGAAGGAGGTTTACTTATCCATCCTTTTTTTTGGCATTTTCTTTATTTTTTATGTCTTTTATTATGTAATTGGATCCACTTTTATTTGTATTTTGTACTAAGACATAATAGTTATGAAAATACTATATCAAAAATTTATGATTTGTAAAAATTTTTGGTTCAACAAGCATATCGACATGAAATTCTTACCTCCTTACAAACAAGAACTATACCTCAGGGTCACCTCTCTCAATCAATAGAATCTAAAGACAGAAGAGTAAAGTAGGGAGTTTGAACAATTTTAAATGAGAGATGGCTTGGATGAAAAACCTAAACTCGAGATGGCTAGGTTCATCAAACAGTTATAGGTTCATCAAACAGTTATCTCCTAGGATTGCTAACAAAGTGGATCTACAACCTTACTAATCGTTTGATAATGTGTGTCACCTAGCCAACAAAGCTGAGAAGTAACTTAAGGGTCGAAAACTCTTTCAAACCATCTCCTCCATTCACCCTCAAAGTACCCCGAAGGGTTACTCTTTCCTCATCAAAGTTAACACTACCCCTACAACCATCAATGTCCTTGACAAGAGTAAAGGGATTGCCACTAAACCAACAAAGAGATTGGAGGATAAAAAGTGTTTCAAATTCCAAGGTTATGGACACTTCTGAGTGGATTGTCCAATCAGAGAACTCTCACCATTAGAGAAGCAAACGAAATTCAATATATTGAGGAAGAAACTATTGAGGAGGAAGCTAATGTTAAGAATCAAACTGTGATCACTCCGAATATGGGTGAACTCTTGGTAGTTCGAAGAGTACTCCATGTCTAAGAAGCTCCTTATGAACCAAGTCAAAGGGACCAAATCTTTTATACCTGATGTGCCATTGTTAGGTAAGGTATGCGAGCTCAATATTCATGGAGGAAGTTGCATCAATATGGCTTCCACAACCCTCATTGATAAGCTTCAATTACCCACCAAGGTGCATCCCAACCCTTATTATCTCTAATGGCTCAAGCAAGGAAGTGAGGTAACTGTTTCTAAGCAAGCTTTTATTGTATTTTCGACGTGACCATATTATGGAGAGGTATTATATGTGTCCTCCCTATGGATGTATTTCACTTGTTACTTAGAGGCCTTCATTATTTGATAATCATGTGATTCATAATGGGCATCCCAATACCTATGCATTCAAACACAAAGGTCGTAATCTTACTTTGACACCATTAACTCCACCTAAACCCCATAAATTTAAGCTGATGAAGGGAAGTCAGAAAGTCCTATTTATAAGTAAAACACGGGTGGAGAGAGCCATTAGTAAGAGCAACCCCTTATTTACCCTACTTATGGTAGAATCAAACACATGTGAGGGAGTGAAACCCATGTATCCCCTATCTTAATCACTCCTGAGAGAGTTTGAGGATGTATTTCTCAATGACTTAGCCCTAGGGCTCCTTCTTTTGAGAGGAATGGAGCACCAAATTTATCACCTATCGAGTGCTACTTTGCCAAGCAAGCCGACCTATAAGTGCAATCCTAATGAGTTAAAAGAGCTTCAAAAACAAGCCTAAGAGTTACTTGACCGTGGATACATTAGCGAAAGCTTAAGTCTATGTTTGGTTCCTACCCTTTTAGTACCTAAGAAGAATGGAACTTGGTATATGTGTGTTGATTCTAGAGCTATAAACAACATCACCATCAAGTATCAATTTCCTCTTCCTCGATTAAATGATATGTCTGATGAGTTATATGGGTCCAGGGTATTTTCTAAAATTGACCTTCAAAGTGGTTATCACCAAATTAGAATGAAAGATGGAGATGAATGAAAAACTGCCTTTAAGACGAAGTATGGGTTGTGTGAGTGCTTCGCAATGCCTTTTGGTTTGTCTAATGCTCTTAGTACTTTTATGAGGCTCATGAATGAGGTATTAAGACCATTCGTTGGGAAGTTTGTTGTGGTGTATTTTGATGATATCTCAGTGTATTATCATCCTAAGGCATCCTCTGTAGCTTAAGAAGTCATGTGTTCCAAGTGTTGAGACAACAAAAGTTATGTGCCAAGCTTAAGAAGTTTGAACTGTTCACTCCTCAAGTTGTCTTTCTTGGTTATATTGTGTCCAGTCACAGAATTCAAGTTAATAAATCTAAAGTTAAGGTTATTAAGAGTTGGCATATTTATACCTTCATCATGGAAGTACGTAGCTTCCATGGGTTGGCCTCTTTCTACAATTGGTTCATCGAAGATTTTAGCTCCTTTATAGCTTCCTTGACCGAATGCATGAAGAAAGGAAACTTAGAGTAGAACAAGGCCACCAAAAGGCCCTTTGAAACCACCAAGGGTAGGATTTATTTGGCTCCTATCTTAACTCTTTCCAACTTTGATCTCTTTTTTAAAGTTGAGTGTGATGCTAGTGGCATTGAAATTGGTGTAGTTCTCACTCAAGCCAGGCACCTCCTAGTTTTCTTTAGTGAGAAGTTGAATGGTTCAACGCTCAACTACTCCACTTATGACAAGGAATTCTATGCCATTGTTATAGTCTTGGAACATTGGAGTCATTACCTTAAGCCCAAGCTATTTGTGCTCCGTTCGGATCACAAAGCATTGTTGCACATCAGTGGTCAACACAAGTTGAACAAGGTATGCTAGGTGGGTTAAGTTCCTTCAATCTTTCCACTTCTCTTATAAGCATATGAGTAGGAAACAGAATGTTGTGGTCGATGCCATGTCAAGAAGATATGCTTCATTTTCATCCTAGAGGCTAAGGTTCTTGGATTTCATTTCATCAAAGCTTTACACAATGAAGATGAAGACTTCAAGGAAGTGGTAGAGAATCCTTCTACCTTTGACTCTTTCACTCCACAAGATGGCTTCCACTTCTAGAGAACTAAACTTTGCATCCCTAAAAGCCCTATAAGGGACTTTATTATCAAGGAGGCCCATGGAATAGCCTTAACCAATCACTTTGGTATTAACAAGACTATGGCAATATCAACATTTTTATTAGCCCGAGATGGGAGGGGATGTTTATAGGGTGATCACAAGGTGCAACATTTGTTACATGGCTAAGAGTCACTTCCATCAACACCTCTACCCTCCTCTTCTAGTTCCTATAAGGCTTTGGGATGACTTTAGTATAGACTTCATTTGTGGCCCTCCCAAGAACACCATGTGGAAAAGATGCTATGATGGTAGTAGTGGATCGATTCTCCAAGATGGCTCACTCATTGTATGCTACAAAAGTGATGATGCTACCTACATTGCAAACCTCTTATTCCAAGAAATTGTTAGACTCTATGGTATTCTGAGTACCATCATTTTAGGTAGAGATAGCAAATTGCTACCTCACTTTTTGAGATTTCTATGGAGACTTGTGAGGACTAAGTTGCTCTTTAGCAATACGTGCCACCCTCAAACCAATGGACAAATGGAGGTGACCAATAGAGCTCTCGCAACCTTATTAAGGGGGTGAACAAGAGTGAGGGATTGGGATGTCAAGCTTGCTTATGCTAAATTCGCCTCCAATAGGGCTCTCCTTCCTATGCTACGTCCCATTCCCTCTTTAAAATATGTTATGGCCTTAACCTTCTTATTGCCATTGATCTTATTTGTATTCCTCAAGAATCAAATGTGAGTTTTGAGGCTAAAGCAAGAGCTAAAGTTGAAGAGGCTACATGACTAAGTGAGGGCGTAAATTGAAAAAGTGAATGAGCAATACAAGCATAAAGCCAACAAGAACCATCCCTATCTTGAGTTGAAGCCAAGTGATCTTGTGTGATTACACTTGATGAAGGAAAGGTTCCCTTTAAGGAAGATGAACAAGCTCATGCTTAGAAGAGATGGTCGACAAAAGGTGGTATAAAAAATAGGGGAGAATGTTTACAAAATAGAGCTTCTGTGAGGCATGCAATTACCTACCACCTTTAATATGTTGGGGATCTCACTCCATACTTTGAAGATCATGAATGACACAATGAAGATTTAAGGGCAAATCCTCTTCAAGGGGGAGAAGTTGATACAGAGCACATCTTAAGCATGGACCTAGTTTCACAAGCAAGGATCTTGAACCAAGTAGGCTTAATATTGACTCTGGCTTAAGGGCTAGGCCCTCCTAGGTTAATCTTCACTTAGAACCCTTGAGGAGTTGCAATAATCTTATGAAAGGTGGTTTGGTAATTAGTATTCCTAAATAAGGAGCTTAGCTACTCTATCCTCCCAAAATCACCTCATTAGCTCTTTTTCTATTTTTTAGGTAGAACACTTCACCTCGCTTATAGCTTAGTTTTAACCAAGAAAATAGGCTGTAATTTTTACAGATTATACATGGATGGATAGCCCCAAATGTCTATTTTCTAACAAGATGTGAATCATGTTTAAACTCAAAGTACTGAGAATGTTATTGACTGATAACTAAGCAAGGGTTGATCCAAGGTTGGAAAATGTGTGGTTTAATTATGGGCTTAATTGACAAGGATTTAACTGTGAGCTTTGGGATTAATTAGCATAGGCTGATCTTACACACAAAAGGAATGAAATTCAAGTGGTAGAACTCAAATTGGTGGAGTAGAGCCTTCTCAAAGCCCTTTAGAAGATGGAGGGCAAATCCTGAAAAATACAGCTCATCTTAATTGTAATTATCTTATCATCTTACTTTATTTTTTAGGATATTTTGTAAGCTTTCTGTTGGCCCATTTGCCTTACTAATATCATAGCTAATCCTCCTTCAATTGGGTATTTATAGACCTAATTACCTCCATAACAGTTCAAACTTGTTGAATGACATGGAAGCCTGAAGCTTAGTGCTTTCTCAAAAATCTCAAAATCATTATCTCTCTTAAGAGGGTCCTAATTTAAGTTCATCCATTTAACATAATCCTTGTTGATAAGGCTTTAAAGGGTTAGAGTGTGGGTTGCTTTATCTCTATTTTAAGTATTGATCCATCTCCATTAGAGGATTTTTTCTATTTGGGCATTCTTTTTCTCTCTTGTTTCATCTTTGGGAATATTAATCTTCAACATCCTTTGGGCTCACCTTAATAGATTTCTCACATTTATTTGGTCAAATGAAATTTAACATGCATGAAAATGCCTTCTTTGGATAGCATAATCTCTAATCACTTTACTTCAGTGGCTCTTGTCTACAAATATGTCACCCACTACCACTGAGATTTTGCCATCTCTATTTATGGACCATGTTCGATGATTCCTATATATCTTGCTAAAGCAATTTTTCGTCAATTTTTCATCATCACATATGTAGTAAGCATCAACAAAATTTCACTTAGAAGCCTTATCATCTGTGGCATCCTCATCCCAGACCAAATCATTGTCACTATCATCATTTTCTTTTTCCCCTCCTCTTCTAAAGAAAACTCAACATCCTCATCTGACCCTTCAAGATGCTTACCCTCATCATAATCACTATCACTTTTTCTAGTAGGCCCTTCTGCTTCACCAATATCTTACTCACTGTCTGTTTCATCAACCCGTAAAACTCTCTCATAATATCTGCGAAGATCACCATCATACTCATCGATGGTGGATGGTTGGTTGAACAGTCTTAATTCATATGCCTCTAGCCCCTGTAACACAATGTCAACAACAACTAATTCAAGCTGATAACTACTCGGGATGGATGAGGGCTCAATGAGCATAACACTTCATTAGCTTCTAGTCATTGGTCTTACTAAAGGTGAAATGCATAAGGGGTTTTTTTTTTTTTTTACATTGAAAATTACAGGAGAAAATGAAGGAGAAGTTGGTAAGCTCGTACCTAAGGTTGTTCTTTTCGAAGAAGGGGTGATATGTTTAAGGGAATTCACTTGAATCCTTGTTAAAGGTCTACCTGAAGTGGGAGAAGTAGGCTAAGTTGAGAGTCTTGAAGCAGGAGAAGTGGGTTTAGTTGAGACATGGTTAGGATAATAGACTTGACTCCCAGTTGTTCTTGTGGGAGGAGAAGAGGGAGGATTTTTGGTTGACACTCTAGTTGATTCGGGTTGAGAACTTGGTTGTTGTGCTTAACTAACCATCAAACTATCAACCACTGATTTGCTTGGCAAAGAGTAGGTCCCACCAAGTTATCCATATCAATAGAGAAGCAAATTAGGTCCAACAAGATCTCCTCATGACCTTCAAGCAATTTCAAGTCATCATGACTTATCATTAAACGCTTACTTTGTGGAACAATGGGTGGGTGCAGTAGTACTAATACCCTCTTCCTTTTACTTTCTCAAAGTTTCCAACTCATTTTGTATATAATAGTGCATTAAGGCTCATTTCCTTTTCTTAATATATATTGAAATATTCCCAGCCATCTAAAGCATATCTTTATCAAAGACAACCATGCACCACCACAATCAAATCCAATGGGTACCTAGGCCTACCATTGGTCGGAGATGAATAAAAGAAGTCTATGTAGTGAGGTAATTGACAACCAGTCTTTTCTAGCAACGACTTAGCATCAGCATACAGTTCACTATTCTAATGCCTATCCAAGTCTATAGGAGGCAGTTGTATACTTTTTCTTCAAATACACAACAAGAACTCTTCTATCATTATCAATTTACATATACAAAGTACAGAAATTAAGCAAAGATTATTATCAATTTACTACAAATTCGGTGAAACAAAGAATCCTAGGACAATAATGCACATTTTCATAGTCAAATAACTTATTTAGTAGAACAGAGGATCATGAACCCTCACCCTAACTCAGCACTAACTACTTCAGTCAACTAATTCCGAATTAAGTAATGATCCCCATAAATACATTTTAATAAACTAACTTAGCACACAAACAAAGCTATCACCAACATGTAGCACTGACTAATTACCTTTAATTATCGATTAATTAAGGTCTACTTTATGTTATTCTTAGTCAGTTAAAAGAACTACAAAACCCTAGCCTTTTTCCTCAACCTTTTTTGACCCCACCAACTAATAAAACATAAATTCAAAAAGTTTACCTCGTCCACCTTTTCTTTGCCCTTCCTCTGCATTATAGGCCTAAAATGCAAACAGAAAAATTCTTATACATTCTTTCTCTTTCTAACTCTAGGATTTCGCCTCAACCCAACAGAACACTCTCAGTTTCTACGAAACCACTTCCCACCAAAGAACAGTTCGATGAAGAACGAAGAAGTTAATGAAAATTTAGTGTCTTGTGGGGTAATTGACAGTGAAAATACAGGGAGTAAGTTATAGAAAATGCAGGCAGAAAGTGAGATAAAATTTAGGATTTAGTTGGTTGGTTTGATCAAGAAGGTTGAAGCCAAAAGGGAACAAAGGAGGAAAGATGAAACAACAAGAGGTAAGTGAGAAAACGAAGTGAATTAAAGAAGGGGTGGATGGGGGTTTTGTCATCTTCCATAGTAGGTGGGAATAAAGCACGTGTCGGTACCACATCATTTTTCAGATGGTTTTTTTTGTCACTTCATGTATTAAGTAGGCTTAATTTCAAAATTGGTCCCAAGAGTAAATTTCCAACATACTTGAATGGACCCAACAATTTATTTTCATAGTTATTTGATTTGAAAATTCATGCACTATCGTTAGATGGACCTAAAAGTAAATAATTCCCTTTTTTAGCCATGTTGCAGTCACAGTTGAACACACATACAGTCATAACTTCTTGCCAAATCCCAAGGCCATTATTTAAAGTGGACGACAGATCATTTTCATGGCTCCCCACTAAACAAATGATAATTGAATTGGCAAAAATTCACAACACGAGATGAAAATATCGACAAAGATCAATAACAATTTCAAATTCCCCAATTCCCTCCGTCAGCACTGTCCCTAATTTAACTATAAAAATCACAACCATTTTGATACAATCATCAATTTAATCCAATTTGTCTCGTTCCTCCATAGTTATCCCAACCACTTTGCAACTTCACCTTGAAGTACTAATTTGTCATCATCAGATAGAATTCCATGATTGGGTTTCAAATACTTTTTGAAATTAGTATTAAGTGAAGTATGGAAGGTCAACCATGTTAATTCTAAGCTAGCTGACCGAATTTAGGGTTCAATTGAGCGAATCCAGAGCTTTTGGCTTTCTTTTTCCTCGCTCCTGATGCTTTGCCCTCTTTTGCTTTTGTTCCTCTTCTTCACCCCTCCCCAACACTAGCATTACCTCTGCTTCTATACTCCTCCTCCCTTATTCTCTGCCTCGCTTCTCTCTTCCTTTCCTCAATGTGATGGCGGCATGGTGAGGGTACAGATGACAGGTTGAAGGACTAAAGTGCGATGGTAGAAAATTTTCTACGTTTTGAGTTTGTGCCTGTTGTGTCATGTCTTCTATTTGAGGAGGATACCCACTTTCTTTTGTATCATTTTTCTTTTTTTCACTCATCTAGACGTATTGGGTTGGGCCACATTGATTATCTAGCTCTAAATTAAATCTAGCATTACACATTAGGGTTAATTTAATTAAATTCACTAATTGAAATAATCACATAATAATTTAAGAAGATTCTATAAATTAACTCACATTAGTCAATACTTTTAGTTGATATCCAAAATTTAGTTAATATGGCTAATAAAATTATAAGCCTTAATAATTAATCCTTTATAATATTTCTTGACTATTGTGTATGGCCTTCTTTGTAACAAT
>NCQV01058586.1:83272-96959 GCA_002740545.1 Lophocereus schottii | reverse complement strand
GTTTTCCAACATGTAGTATCACTTTTCAGTTTTTCACTATGTGTCTAACACAAGCAAGAAATTGATCAAGTTTCCTACTCACAAATCAACATCTAAGATTCAATAGAATAAACCAAACAAGTTCAAAGCACTTTTAGATCAAAACAAGAATTGATTCAATCACAACAACTCAACTCAATTCCAAAATTAACAATCCAACACTTAACATAAACATCAACGGTAATTTCAAAGCATAAAAATATAAAGAGAAAAGAGAAGAGAATGGAGAGGAATTGCTCAGCCGATGCGTTCTTGAACCTTCGTTGCAAACTCGATCCAAAATCCTTGCATCTTCACCTTTAACTTGCTTTCAACTCTCTCTAGTTTAAAATCCTAATCTACTTGAAGAGAGCAAAAGGAATGGAATGGGATGGTGGATGTGCTTTCTGCTGCAAAATGTCCTTATTTGTAGAGAAACACAACCAACATCAGCCACACCATGAGAGAAAATGAACAGGCAAGTAGTTATGTTTTCACCACTGGCATGGCTGTCACCACTGGCAGCCCGGGTGCTTGCTGGACCCGAAATTCTCTGCTCTTCTTTTCCCTCATGGGCATAGCATCACATGGGTGCCTGTGAGGGGTCAAAATATAGTCAAATGAGCATCAAATGCTGGGTTAAATGGGCTAAAATCTTGCAATAATTATCGAACAACAAAACCCAAGCATAAATCGAGAAAAAGAGTATAGATTATGACTTAAAGCATATATAATTCTCCTACAAATGCAGCAAAATGACCCTAAAATGTTATATATGATAAGCAGTTATCATGTTCACTTAATTTGACTTTATTTGCTGTATCAGCAAATAAAACAAGTAAATGCACTAAAATTATATTATTTTATCAGCTAAAATTCGGTGGCTAAGGGCATAAAAAATTCAACAGTTTCAGACTAAATGAACAAGCTCACACTTAAATTTTTGCTTATTCTTAAGCAAAATAAAAAGAAAACTATCTAATCATAGGTGCTTTTAGCACATGTAATAATTCCTTTAAACCCCTTGCCTCCAAGAGTGGACAAGTGAGGTATAGCGAGGATTTGTAGAAAATATGTGTTCGTGCAAAAAATATGTTATTTTTACCGTTATTTTATACCCGATTTATGCTTTTTATAATCATTATTTTTAGGCTTTTATTTAATTTTATTTTGTTTTGTAGGTTTTGAACAAAATAAGAATAATTATGGAAAAATGCGAAAAATGATGGAAAAATGCTGGAAATAAAAATTCAGGCCATGAAGGATTGAAGAAGCAGCCCAAAAAAATCAGCCCAACCTTTCTTTTTATCCGTCATCCAAAAAAAAGAAAAAAAAAGATAAAATAAAATTAAAAACAAAACCCAGCTATCATATGCAAGGTACGTAATCTCTTAACTTTCCCTCCCTCACGTGCACTTCTTTTCTCTTCTCGGTTCTCAGAACCAGAGACCCCTGAAACTTCTTTCTCTTTTGTCTTCTCAGTTCTCATAACCAGAGACCCCCGAAACTCCTCCATGTCCTCCATTTATCTTTCTAACTCAACTCTCCTGCCTCTCTCTTCGAACGACCATGCACCACCATCACCGTTAGCACATCAAACTTCACCACCAGCAAGCCACGTAGCACGCTAGCTGGCACCATCGCAGCCATAAACAATGCCACGTAAATGGACGGTCGAGATCGAAGAGAGCTTGGGCATATAAACAAGCTAGCGGTGATTGAAGCAAGGGAAGGAAGGACTAATTAGGTAACAATCTAGGGTTTTAGGTTAGGTTTAGTTTAAGTTTTAGATTTAGTTTTAATTTCGTTTTCAGTTCTCAGAATTTAGGGTTTGTTACTAGTTAGGGCTTCAGTGTGTCGATCTGTTGTGGCCTTCAATTTCATATAATTAGGATTAGTTTAATTAATTTGGAGTCCCCATTCAAGATTTTCAGCTTGTAATTGTAATATTTTAGGCCCAAGTTTGATGAGTTTTGATCCTCTTCCTCCCTTGTTTTGATATGTTGATGCGTTAGTAATGGTAAAATCCGCCATACTCAATGAGTTTTGGAGCTATGTTTTGTTTGTCCCATGGTAAATTCAAATCCTCTCCCCTCTTTTGTTCTTTATTGTTTGTGTCCTGTTCTTCTGTTCTTCATGTGGCTCTGTTTCGATTCTGTTGCTCCCCCTCCCCTGTTTACAAGCTCAATTCGAATATGGTGGTTGAACGATTCTTTCCCCCTACCTAGTTTGCAAGTCAGTTTAGTTTGATGATTGAATGGGTTGATTGTTGCTGGAGGCTGTGATTTTGGTTGATTGTTGATGGAGGCTGTGATTTTCATGATTGTTGTCATGCTTTGGTTTAGTTTGTAAGTCATATTGGTACTGCCACTTGGCTGCTTTCGAATGCATACTTAGATCGGTGCCTGATTTTGGTTGTTCCCGATTCTAGTAGTCTGTTGATGATGATGATTGAATGGTTTGATGGTTGAACTCGTTTAGTTCAAGTTATTTGGTCTGATTTGATTTGAATAATTTTGATTACAACTTGATCTAGCTTGCTATCGTTTCATTGCATGGATGGTTGGGAGATGGCTTAACATGGTTGGATGGCTATTTGGGTTGACATGTCTCGATAGTTTGAATGATTCACTTAGTTGCTAGTCCTCATTCCTCCATTTAGATTGCTTAAGATAGTTTAATTGCATTGATTAATGTTTTGGTTTTTGTTGTTTTTATTCCTTCAAATCTATCTCCTTATTTTTCCTAATTATGGTGTTTAGTAGCTTGGTTTGGTTACTTAGGTTTCATAGTGGTTATTTCTTCAAGTTACTTGCGTAGTTCTTCTTGTTGAGGTCCTATTAATTGCTTAGTTGAATTTTCTAAGTTAAGTATTTCCTTCGGTTTAGGTAATGTTAGTTTTAGAAATTTCAATGACCTAAATCTTTTCCATCGTTCCCGAGGGCACAACCATCAAATACTACAGCGAGAGCTGCACGCTGGTGACTTTTAGTTTACACTCAAAATATCCCAACAATATGCCTATAAAGTCTATAAGATTTTTTGGACCTAATCAGCACAACAGCCTAACTACTACTGAGTTATATAAAAATAAAACTTACATTAAATAAACACTTGGATAAAAAATGGGCCCAGACTCTCATTCTTCATCCCATAAAACACCATGATATGGTATGTACGCCATGCACTTTATACAATGTGTATCATCCGTACGCATACAAATGAGGCTGATAAAATCAAACACAGAATCCCCCTCTATTTACTGAGATGACTCCCATGTTCAACATATTCATTTGTTTTTGACGAAAAACACTTCAACAACTGATTTCACCTTCCACAAATATTTGGGCCTTTCATTATTTGGGTATCATCATGATTAACAAAGCACTTATTTTGGTGTAATCAAGTATGATACCACATATTCAAGCCAATTAAAGATATGAAAGTGAGATAGTGGTTTTGAACATTGGTGTTGAGTTTTTATTCACTTTTAGGATTTTCATCATATTGACATTTGTCTAGGAACTTCGGTGTCACTCTATAAATAAAAGGTTCTCAGTTCAATCTAGCAATCAAATCCCATTAAACAGATTGGCTAATGTACAAGGAAGCCATAAAATCGTGCAAATGAAATGAGGTTATGATGAAAAGTCAAGAACTACACCGTAGACATTCAGTCTTGCACATTTTTACCTGTATACAAGCGAGTATGTAGGCAACTAGAGCTAAACATAACAATCAAAATGGTGCAAAAAATTTTCAAACCCTAGCAATAACTATACAAAAATTTCAAAAAATTTCAAAAAATTATGTACATGGATATACGACTTGCCCCACCTCCACACCTAAAATTCACAATGTTCTTATTGGGAGCTAGGTCATAAAACTAATAACATAACCTAAGATAACCACCAAACACAACATAAATAAACAAAATCACTGACAACAACAGCGCAATCTACACAACTAACCATCAAACAAACATACTTAGGAACACAATAGTGATCTTAGCCATCATAACTCAAAAAAGCTACAAATTCCTAAAATTTAACAATTAACAAAATGAGAAACTTAATATCTACAACTTGGTTGCATGATTCCCCTACTTATGTCTTCTAGGTACAAATAAAAAATGTCAATGGATGGATCACACTCTCCAGGTTCACCTAAGAACTCATGAAAACATGCACATAAGAGGAATGATGGGGAATAAGGCTGATGAAATAGGGGCTAGGTCAGATGACTAGGCAAGATTAGGATCCACAATCTTTAAGCTACAAAAGTTATCAACAACCTAATCATCAATAAATGAATCCTCAAAAGTAGTCTCCTTTGAATATTGGTCACTTAAAGTATTTTCTTCTAACTGGTCAAGTGAAGTATTCTCATTAATTAGACCAACATTAACCACAAAAGCCCACCCCCTCAAACCATAGCCATTGAGCTAAACGAATAGAGGAAGTGACTAAGGTCACGCATCCTTAGTGTAGTACCCAGGTGTGCCAGGTGAGAAAGGAGTTGCTAAAGGTAATGGAGTCCATGAAAGCTCAATCTTTTCATATAAGTTGGTCAAGGGTTTGCCAACTACAAAATCGGACCCCAAAGGAAGGGGAAATTCATCGTCGTCATACAAGTTGAACTCTAGTCCAATAGAACTTAGATTAAGGTAGATCTCCTGCAATAGGTCATGATCCCTTCCTTCGTTAACAGACTGTGTATGTTGCTTATCCATTATATTTATTATTGCATTGAATCCTATGCAACATTTATCAGAAATTTTATAGGAGGGCAAAACTTCACATCATGATCGAAAGATTAGCAATAAGAGCACACAAAATAAGCAAAGAAGTGCCAATAAGAGCACAAAAAACAAGCAAAGGAAGAATTCTGATTGTACATAACAACTCTAGTATGTGTGAGTTCTATTTGGGAGGTCCCGGGATATATACACATATGCGACCTTACCTATGCAATAATACTAAGAAATATGATTTTACTTCTATCGACTGCTATATGTGCTTCATCTATTGCTAAAAGGTTTTAGCAATAGATATCCTTCTATTTACTAAAATGTATGTAAAACGTTCATCAACAAAAGTTCTACCAATAGATAAGTTATGTTAATTGTAGTTACCTGCTGATTCCAAAGGTGATATTGTGTTATTAATCAGCATGCTTATACCAACTGATTGTTACTCATAGGTGATAATTAGTTTTAATGATCAAATCTTACGTTATATTTTTCTTGCATCTAGGACACACATAATTGTTTACAATAGGTTTTCCCACTGTGAACAAATTGTGGGCAATAATTCACACTTGCCTATCATTATTGGTATTTTTCAGTGGACTATTAGTAAAACATCTAGCACAAGAGAAACCACACCTAAATAAAATTATAAATGAAAAATGTTTCCAAAGTCCCAATTTTATTATGATTTAGATATATAACTCTTAAAAGTAGTGTGTAAATGTTCAACCACCATCACCTGTGTCATTTATGCGAAAAATAGCAAAGGTTTAGGCAATTTGTACCAAATGAAAATTACGGCAATTACTATAATAAGCCGACTGTAAATCATGTTTATTTATTTAATTAAGCGATTTTATTAATTTCCCCCAATTATTTATTACGTTTAGTTGTTCCGGATTGCAAAATTCATTTTGGGCCCCTATTTACAATTCGCATTATTATTTGCCCTAACAATTTCGAGTGAATCGATGTTAAGTTCCGATAAAAATTACTAAGCATTAAATTATTTCCCATAACGTTACAAAGATTTAATTTTTACCTATGCAAAAAGTTTATTTCAATGAAATGCTTTTACTTTCCAGATCAATTCATTTAAGCCCAATTCGAGGCCTAACAAGTTGATTCAATTGATTTAAGTAACCATTACCAGTTATGCCCAATCTTCAAGAAGTAAAATACAATTTTCTTATGCTTCTTCTTCTTCTCTCCTCCCCAGGCCTGCACCCCTATTCTGCTTGCCTACCTGCTTGCTGTTGTCCCGGGCTGCTACCATCGTGCTGCGCCTATTGTCGCCAGCCAAGGGTGTCACTAATCATAACCCCCAAATACCATCTCCATCCTCTTTTAAACCTACAACTGCGGTAAACCCTAACCCTTATCTCATTTAATTTTGATTTTTGTGGATGATTTCATTATGAATCATCTTATATTGATAGAAATGAATGCTATTTTGATGTTTTATTTTGTTTAGATAAGTGAGGAAGGGAACAAGTCAGGTGAAAAGTTGAAACCATGCATGACCATGCAAGCTTTATGCATAGGATTGATGGATTTTGGATTTTGTAACCTAATTTGCAATCCTTAGCATAAAAAGAAGGTATGATGGTGTGTTGGTGACTTTAGGATGCATTTGAATGTAAACATGAGTTGGACATAACCTAGGGTTTCATGATCATGTGGAATTATTTTTATTTTTGAATCAAGTATGTTAGTTGGAGTGAATTAGATGGAATTTTCGGGTTTGGATATGTTATTGACTTCAAAAATGTTGTCGTGTGAGTTTTGTCAAAATTATTGGATTTTGAAAAATATTAGAAACAACAAAAGGAGTTGTTTGGTTTATCAATGCAAGTAAGTGAGTTTATAGGAGTATTTTGAGTGATTAGATGAAGAAAAAGATTGAAAATATGTAAGGATGATCATGATATGAATTTGATTGTTATGGCTCAAATAAAGCAATAATAAGAAGAAAACCAATGTTTATCAATTTTAGGGGAGGGAATTGCCTTGATTTATGAGAGGAAGAACGAAACCATGAATTTCGGCTTCTTAAGTAAAAGTTTATAAGAAATTATGGATATTACAATAAAAATACAAAGTTCAGTGAGTTTAACAACTTTGGTTGTGCTTGGAAACTTTTGGGACGGAAAATAGAGTGAAATGGGCATGAGAATAAATTTGAGAAGTGGGGAGAGTAATGACTCAAAGATAGAGGTCATCGGGCTAAGCTAGGATGACTTAGACTATCCCAAACTAATTATACCCTCTTGGCCTTAATCCTTTTATTATCCATCTTAGAAATATCAAGAAACCCGCTATTCCATTTATATCTATCAAGGCCATTCCATTATAACCTCAATTATTTACTTTGGTCTATTTTACTCTAAGCTATTTTACCTTGAGTTAAATTTCCTTAATTTGTTTATTTTTTAAATTATTTTAGTGTAACTTTTTAAATTATTTTAGTGTAACCTACCTTATATTGATTTATTGAAGTTTTGAATACCATTTAGTTAATAAATCTCTATCAAAGTTACCAATTATGAGAGTGTGTGTTATTAACTAATATATATATATCTACAATGATATTTCTGAAACAAAATTAGGGTCTAGTCTATCATTTTTTCCCTTTTTTGGATAAATATTTTCCAGTGAGATTGCATTTAAACATTGATGGTGCGTCCTTTGCCTATATCTTTAGAAATCAGAATGAATTTATTAAAGGTACAATGTCTTGGTAAGTACATCAATGAATCAGTTTAGTCAGTAGTTTATCACCTAATTAGTGATCCTATTAGTCATCATTTATGGAGCTCTCGGCCTCTGTTATCCACGCGGCTTCATCCGAGGTCCGCTAATTGGCTTGACAGGTGTACACCTATCTATAGATCATATCAGCTACCAGGGGTTCATTACCCAATAATAACTAGCAATGCAGTTTTACATTTATCTCATTCGCTATTTTAAATCAAAATGAATTGTAAAGTGGGCCAAATAAATTCTTTAATGATAATTTAACAATAAAAGAATGCATGCACTGAGCTTTAGCTCACATTTTCGAATGATTATTTTATTTTGTTTTAGGTAAGTCCTCAGTGAATCATCTTCATGCTAGCAAGCCAGCTTAAGAAAATAAATAAGCAAGAGTACCACATTGGTTCAGTAGTGATGTTGTATTATGAATACTTTTAGAGTTGCATTTTAAAATCTTCAGTTGATGGAGTTGTCAACCATATGAAGTACTATTCTATTATGGTGTGCAAATCTTATCGTAACTAGTAGTTATATGTATATGGTATTGATAACGATGGAAGATGTTGGTTGGAAATGATGCCTCGCTATATCATATCTAGCACTTGTACTTAAAGGCTTGTCCTTCTGGGTGGTAATAACGCCCCCGATCATCGGATTATCAGTGTTAATTAAGCGATTAACTAAAGAGGTTATAAACAGTGAAACATGCTCATTTGGGGGTGTTACAGATTTTGCATTAGAGCCAGTTTAATTTTTCTTGGTGGGTTATGGAGTATGGAGAGTAGAGTAGGTGGGTAAGAAGGTTGGTTATTAAGGGTTATTGGTATATTGTTAAAGATTCGTGATATTAGAAATATTTGCTTACCTCTTACATGTTCTCCTTTTATGTTCTTCTTTGTTTGATGGATCGATGTGAAGTGAGGATAATGTTGGGTGCTTCTATAGCAATTCATATAGTCACATCTCTTTACTACATGCTAGCATGGTAGCCCACTTGCAAGACCCCTTTTCTTGTTATTATTACGATGCGTGCATATAAGCTATTGTGGTCCTTACCTACCGTTGCCCCATGGTTCGAGTTTAGGATTTGATACCATGATTTTATGATGACTGGAGCCCCGAGGTGGGACAAACCTAGATTTCATCTTCAGGGGGCTTGGGCTACCCTCACTGCGAAGTTATTACTCAGGGAGGAGTTTGAGCAGAGGGGAATCACTATGGAGACTCTACAGTACTTATTTCCCTTGCACTTTACACCACCCCAACCTACATCAGCTCAGGGGCCACCATTACCACCTATACAGGGTGTTCCTCAATCGCTCGACAGTTCAGTGTCATTGGGTTTAGGGACGTCCACATAGTTATAAATATCCCTGATACCCTAGAGATAGCGGAGCTGAGCTCCAATTATGAGCCCATGGAGGACCCGGAGGACCCTGAGGACCATCTACAGGTAGAGGAGGACCTAGAGTTATGGGAATAGCAGCTAGGCCAGAGGGATCACACAGCAGTTTTAACTCGGGCAAGGGGCTCGAGGATGAGTCTGACCTAGATTATGACCTATATAGGTATCGTTAGGTTGATTTAGGAGCTGACTTTTCAGTTAGTTTATACTTTTAGCCCCACATGTATATAGTATAGCTGGTTAGGTTGATGAATTTTGTGTAGGTTTTGGCATTATATATAGTTAGGTAAATCATTCTAGTTGTCTTGACTAGTTTTGCCTTCTTTTTCGGTACGTGGCAGACTTAGGTTATTAGGGATAGGTAGTGTTTTAGTTAGGGGCCTAGGTAAGGGCTAACCTTGGTTAGTCAGATGGATGTGATTTTCTTTTGCTAAACCATGTATATGTATGTAGATAAACAATTATGGCAGTGATGTAATGAAGCTTTGGTTTATGTTTCAACAATATTTAAACTATGTTAGTTTGTATTGATCGCATGTACTTATCCGATATGTTGGTGTTGTGCAAAATTACTATAAGTGCACGATATAGCGGTAGCTAGCAACTGGCAAGTATGGTTTGTGTCCACAGGGAACTTGTTTTCGATCACCAAATCAACTTATAACACTTAATTTAGGCACGAGTCCAATTAAATTGATTGATACCAGAAAGCAAATCTGTTCTGCTAAAGACTAATGACTTTGTCTGATTTAATAATAATAAAGGTCCTAGATTGGGATTCACCACATTATTATGCGAGGTGTATCATAAACTAAATCACGCAAACCTGCCCATGAAAGTGACTATAGTGGAAGAGATTATAATTTGAAATGCATCTATGCCTTCTCTCAAGGGGCAATAGACTGACTAAATGATCCCAATTATCTATTTTCATGAAATTATAACTATCAAAGTCACAAGGTCGAGTAATCCAAAGTTCCCAATATAAACCCTAATTATTTTCATGCTAGGAAAATCAACCGCTCACGAACTTACACTAGATAAAGGACTCAACTTTTAATGAACTCCTAAGCACTAATGAAGAACAATTGATAAGTCTCTCTCGATGAATTCAACAAACACCTGGCACACCATGTCAGATTAATTTAGCCTCTAATCATATTGAGTGAAGCAATTTCATCATTCAAATCAAGTCTCATGAACAAGAATAAAAACTAGAAGAATAACAACAAATGAGAGACAAAGAAGGAACAAACTTAGGTTAATTGATTGCAAAATTCGAGTCTTCAACAAGCTTCAAATCTACCATAAACCAATAGTGCTAATCTTACTTAGATCTAAAATTAACATCAAAGTGTTTAGAGAGTTTTTTTTCCATGGATAAATCGCATAATCCCTAAAAATAAGACAATTGGTAACTAAAGAGGAAAAAAACAGGGCCTAGACAACAGCTATCACCACCTGATTAACACAGCCGATAGGCAACAGGCTATCGTAACCGCCAACGAGGGTTCTGGCCACCCTCTAGACGTCCCACTCATCCTGCAAGATAGCGATTCTCCACTTTTCCTTACTCCTTTGCTTCTCCAGGGCTCCGTGTGACTTTCTTTGCTCTCGCATTGCCTTGTTTAAGTGTATTAGCTACTCCCCTTCCGTCAATAACTCGAAAAATACCTGCGAAAGAAATGAAAAGGGATTAAAAGAAGGTAATAAGCTTGGGGGACCAAAACTTGGTCAAATCCCACTAAATCAAAAAGGGGAAATAAGGGGAAATGAACCAAGCAAAGGGCTAAGAAAGAGTCAAATTTGAGGTTTATCAACTCCTCCATGCTAGGCTCTTGGTTGCCCTCAAGCACATTTAGCTTGAAATTAAATGGATGGGAAGAGTCAAGACCTCAAACATCCTTCTCAGGTATGGTGATTAAAGCTAACTAATCAAGCAATGTCACACAAATCAAGAAATGACAAAGATGACGCGAGGGAGAAAGATGGACTTGGAACCCGTTAGGAATCACATCGCCTAAAAGTGCATACTGAGACTAAGTGAGGCACTCAAATCAAGAGTACAGGTAGCTACTAGTGGCGGGTAAAGGTGACATGGGGAGAACCTTACTTTCGGTCAAGTGGAAGTCTCCTCTCTAGGTGTTTAAATACATTCAGGGGTATCCTCAACACTCAAGCTGATCATTCAAAAACTATAGGCTTAGAGGAGTCCTCATCCACCACCACTTATGGAAAAAACGCATGCAAAATCAATCAAGAGGGCTATAAAGGGATGTAACGGGGGCTTAGGTTAGGGTGAGAATGGGAGAAAACTTTCGAGAACACTGGAGCTAAATAGCCACAAGGCTAGGGGGTGAGAACATTCTAAATGACAAGGAAATGGGAACACAACCTTTCTTCACACCGAAGTTGAAAACTCTAACAAGAAGCCCTTATTTTACAACACTTGAGAAAAAGCCCATCTGATTTTCATGAAAGGGAAAGTGTGCCATGCATCAACTCTGAAAACACTCCATGTTCCTTTTTTTTTTTTTGCTTGCTAAAGATGCTTGCTTATTTTTTCACTTTTTTCAAAAGTTTTTTTTTTCTATTTTTTCCTTTTTTTTGAGCAAGCTTAAAACGAAGAGTTTAAATGCTAGGCATGTTGTCAAAAATAACACGACTACCCTTCTTTCCCCCTTTGTTCAATATGTGGCACTTCCGCAAGGCACACCCCCAAAACTATATCAACTCCTAAGATAATTCCCAACATGACTCCCATGATTGTTAACCACCAGGGTACGCCTGTTACAAGTTGTTTCACATCCAAACGCTTGAACATTAAATGTCTCATGGCCAATAGTCGAAATCCCACCATGAGGAAGGTGCATTCGGCGGTCAAAATCCGCAAGGTTGGCCGTTGAAAAATCAAAATTGGATATGTATGGGCTGGTTTTGTAGGGGGTCTTCCAATCCACATTAAGGAAGCTCAAAAACTCCCAATAAAGGCACTCATACACGGGCTTATCTAGCTTCTTAAACACTAGGCACCTCGCAATCTCAAGTAACTCATGGAAACTATCCCATAACCCAAGACTCCTCTATAAGTCAGCATCCATACGTTTGGGCTCAATAATCCACCTAGCAGCATTCGAATCATAATGAGCAATGTATTTAGGATCAATAAAATGAATTTGATACTCATTACTCACATGAGGAGGAGAAGTAGGGTGATTACCTTTGGCCATTTGGCCCCGGTTCAGAGAAGGAGCCACATTAGTAGCAATGAAGGAGGATGACGCGCCCGTTTTGTTACGCTTTGAAGCTCCTGAACATGGAGGCCCAATTGTAGTTGTCTTCCTTCCTATATTCAAATAACTCAACAAGCTTCAGCCTTAAATGGAAGCGACTACTTGAAAGATCCAATAACCACACAAGCAAGTGTGAAATTTGGGTACCCATGAGCAATTTAAGTCCCAAGTTGTAAAAATTTGCATAAAAAGATGAAGGTTTCTCTCTCCTCAGGCTTCAGTGGTGGTGAAATTTATAGAGAGAGAAAGTGGTGAAGTAAAGGTGCAAAAGGGGATGCCAATGGAACCTTGGAGTGTGGAGAGGCAAAATATGATAATGCAATGACCGGAAAGCACTTCAAGGTTGCTGGATTTTTGAGGGAGAAAATTAGCGGATAGGGTTTGGGTGTGAAGGAATAGGGTGAATGGGGAAGAAATATGGTGAATTTGTTGAAGATTTTGGAGGAAACGATGAAAAGAGTAAAGCATTTGATAAAAAGGAACGAATTTGGAGTAGCAAAGAATAGGCAATGGTGGCGAGGTAGAGAGGGGGGTGCGACGACCTGCCAAGGCTGAGTCAAATGGGAAAAGAAGAAAGGAAGAAGAAGAAAAGAAAAACAATTCAAAGGGGGGCTACTGCCGTTGCGAACGTAACGACCTGTCATGTTAGCAACAGGGGGACATGGCCACCCCAAGGACAATAGCTCTCTAAATCCAGCAGCACAGACGATGCCCCGAGCTTTGCCTGAGCACTATTCACTTTTAAAAAATTGACATTTCTTAGCAACACCTCCTTCTTACTTGATTCAAAGGCCATTGGGAGGGTCCGGGGTGCCTCTTGAAAATCACCCTTTTAAGGTCATGAGCTTCACTAAGCATGGATCTTAAGAAGAAGCGGCACCGGTAAGGTCATAGAAGACCTTTCCATCGATTGGTTCACTAACATATTAATGCTTAAGCTGTGATCCGTTCACCTTGAAGGTCCCATAGCATCCGCCCCTATCTCAATCGCTCCATAGGGGTAAACCATCTTCACCTCAAAGGGGCCCGACCACCTTGATGGAAAATTTCTTAGAAATAGCTTCAATCTTGCATTGAAGAGAAGGACCAAATCGCCCACTCGAAAATCCGTCTAATGATTGCCCTTGTCGTGCCACCATTTCATTTTATCCTTGTAGATCCTAGAACTTTCATACATATCCAAGCAGATTTCCTCCAGTTCATTAGGCTATAATAAGTGTTTTTCCCTTACGGACTTCAAATCAAAATTGAAGCTCTTGATGGCCCAAAATGCCTTATATTCTAGTTCTACGAGGAGGTGGCATGACTTACCATAAATCAATTGGAAGGGGGTAGTCCCGTTTGGAGTCTTGAATCCCATTCGATAAGCCCAGAGAGCGTCGTCAAGTGTGTGTGCCCAATCCAAATAGAATCTCGTAACCGTCTTCTCAAGAATAGATTTAATCTCTTAGTTAGAGATCTCGG
>NCQV01058586.1:62661-76141 GCA_002740545.1 Lophocereus schottii | reverse complement strand
ACAAATAAGGGTCATTCCAAAGAAAGAACTTCACAAGGTGGAANNNNCTATCTTTGTCATTCTTAGTCCAACCCTCAAGGATCCCACCAATGACTAGATAGTTTGCAATGTCAGCATACCATGGATAAGGGTGGACAACACATAATTGCTCATCAGGGAAGTACTCAAAAGCACTAGACTCACTCTCTCAATCATAGAGAATCCTAGACAAATGGCCAGCTACAAGGTTCTCAAAACCTTTCTTATCCCTAATCTCACAATGAAACTCTTGCAAAAGCAAGATCGATCTGACAAGTCAAGGTCTAACATCCTTCTTAGAAACAAGGTACTTAAGAGTAGAGTGGTCAGTATAAATAATTATGAGACCCAATCGGATAAGGTCTAAACTTTTCAAAACCAAAGATCACAACCAAAAATTCTTTCTCAGTAACAGTATAGTTCAGTTGGATATCATTTAAAGTGTGACTAGCATAGTAGATAACATGGGGCTTCTTATCAACATGCTGTCCTAGAACAACCCTAATAGCGTAATTAGACACGTCACACATTAGCTCAAATAGTTCTCCCCAGATGGGAGGATGAAGAATTGGAGAAGAGATCAAGGCTTTCGTAAGCTTAGAAAATGCCACTGGACACTTATCAGAGAAGTGAAATGGCACATCCTTAGCTAGCAGGTTGGTCAAGGGCTTTGCTNNNTTACTAAAATCCTCAATCAAATGACGATAGAAGCTAGCATGACCAAGGAAAAAGCTCACCTTTTTCAGCCAAGTGGGAGAGGGAAGATTAACATTCAGATCAATCTTAGCTTTATCTACCTCAATTCCATCTCTAGAGATAATGTGGCCTAAGACTATCCCTGTTTTAACCATGAAGTGACACTTCTCCCAGTTCAAAGTCAGGTTTTTCTCTCTACATCTTTCTAACACTTTTCTCATAGTAGATAGACAATCATCAAAGGAAGACCCAAACACAGAAAAGTCATCCCTGAAAAGTTTCATACACTGCTCAACTAGATCTTAGAAAATAGAAATCATACATCTTTGAAAGGTAGCAAGGCATTGTAGAGTCCAAACAGCATCCTCCTAAAGGTATAAGTCCCAAATAGACATGGGAAAGTAGTCCTCTCCTGATCCTTAGGAGCAATAGAGATCTGGGTATAGCCAGAATATCTATATAAAAGCAATAGAAAGAATGTCCAGCTAACCTCTCTAACACTTGGTCTAAGAAAGGAAGGGAAAAAATGGTATTTCCTAGTGGCAGCATTTAATTTCCTATAATCTATACACACCTGCCACCAAAATTGAACTTAAGTTGGGACTAACTCACTCTTATCAGTCCTAATCACAGCAATAGTAGTCTTCTTAGGAATAACTTGAACAGGGCTAACCCATTTACTATCAGAAATAGGACAGATAATTGCATGGTCAAACCACTTCAGTACGTCCTTCCTAACTACTTCATGTAGAGTTGGGTTCAAATGCCTTTGGTGATCACAGTAGCGCTTAGCATTATCCTCCAAATGAATTCCATGTTGCATAATAAAATGACTAGCACCCTTGATATCCCCTAAAGTCCAATGTAAAGGTTCCTTATTCTCTTTTAGCAAGGCAATCAATTTATCCTCTTGGTGCCAGTCTAAGTCGGAAGTAATAATGACAGGTAAGGATTCATCATGTCCTAGGAATACATAATTAAGAGTCAGGAATAGGTTTCAATTGAAGAGGAGGAGGGGAAGTAGATTCATGAACATATTCAAAAACAGTAGTGAGCAGACAGTCAGCAGCAGAGCACAAGTCATCAAACTCAAACACATCATATTCAGGCTCATCAATAATAAGAAATGACTCATACTCAATAGCAAATGCATCATCACAGTCATAATTGGATATAGAATCTTCTACCTAGTTAAGAGTAGAGAACTCCATATCATCAAAACCAGAGGGCTATCTTCGCATATTAAAGATGTTCAATTCCAAGGTCATGTTGCCAAAAAACAATCTCATTATACCATTCCTGCAATTAATGAGGGTATTGGCAGTGGCAAAGAAAGGACACCCTAGAATCATGGGAACTTGACTAGCTACATGTGACACTTTCGTAGTTTCAATCATTACAAAGTCCGCATGGTAAATAAATTCACCCACTCTAATCAGCACATCAACTATGCCCCTAGGCAACCTGGTCGATCTATTGGCTAATTGAATAACCATTTTGGTAGGTTTCAGATCACCTAACCCTATCTCATACTTAGTGAAGGGCATCAAGTTAACACTAGCCCCTAAATCAAGCAAGACTCTATAAACAAACTGGTCCCCTATGACTATATAAATAGTATGACACCTGGGCTCCTTATACTTCATTGGGATCTGGTAAGAAAGAATAGAACTAGCACCATAGGCTAAGAAAGCCGTTTTAGGGACACTAGTGGCTCTCTTGGCAGTACACAGATCCTTTAAGAACTTAGCATATGGAGGCATCTACTGAATAGCATCGAGTAATAGAATGTTGATTGTGACTTGAGATAAGGTCTCTCTTATCTTCTCAAAATGGCTTTCATCTTTCTTCTTAAGCCTATAGGGAAGAGGAGGTAAAAGCATATGAACTTTCTCAGCAGAAGAAGAAGAAGAAGAATCCTTCGAAGGTGAAGGGTCAACTAAATCAGGGACTCTTTCTCTTTAAGCTCCTCTTTCTTAGAAGGTGACTTAGAAGGAAGGTGAGTTTCAGAATCATTGGGGACACCATCAGTAGCATCCCCTATCTTACTGGATGAACTAGTTTTTGGAGTAGAAGCAGATGAATTTTGAAAGAATTTTCAATGATATTTCCAGTATTATTAGGATTTCTCACTTGGTTATCAATCTCTCGATCAGATCAAAGAGATATAACTGCATTCACTTTCCTCACAGGCTCAATAGATTTAGCAGAAGAAGAGGAGGCATAACCGTTAGGGTTTGCCTGAAGTTGACTTGGAAAAGTACCTGACTCTCTAGAAGATGATGCCAACTAGGAAAATTGCTCAATCATCATTCTTATCATTCTCTCTATGCTAGCATTCATCATTCTCTTCATATTACTATTAATTCTCCTCTCAATTTTATTAATGTCAGTATAGCCAGGAGAAGGTTGCACTTGAGCTACAGGAGGTGGAGGTCTAAGTGTATTTAGCACATTTGAGAAAGTCGGTCTCTGAAAGGAATTTAAAGGGTGATAGATGGGCTCGGAGTTATTTCCAAGCAACACTCCAGGCTTGGAGTTAGGAACTGCAGCATTTGGTCCATTACTCAAAGAAAAATTATGGTGATTTCTTCACCATGGGTTGTAATAAGGAGAAAATGGATCATTCTTGTCAGAATGGCTACTCAACTTTGAAATTGAGTGAGCGAGCAAGTCCTAACGCTAGCATGAAAAAGCTATAAGTCATTATATAAAAAACTATCTGAATGGATTTAGTTGCACCAAGCCTGCGTTCAAGCACTTTGAATGACATTACACATCCGCACGCAGGATCAGATCGGTATTCACTCATACGCCTAGCTTAATTTCGCTCTATTGCCATCAATCCTATTCCTGTTCCTTTATGGTACTTATAATCACTGGCCATTTTAAGGTTTGGACTGGACTTGATAGGAAAAGCTCCTTTCTAGAAAGCCATGCTTGCTTGCTCTTGTCCAATTGCTAACTGATGAGCAAAATAAAGACAAGCACTCAAAGGATGATCTAAGGTCTAATAATGAAAATAAGAAATTACAACAGTCTGAGATAATTGGGGAATCTAGGGAGACAATCCCTTCAACTTGTTTTCCAAACTAAAAACCTTAGACTCTAAGTGACTTACATCAAAGATAGAATGTAACCCATCCCTTGAAAATCTAGAAATTAAGCTGTCATCATGAGCAATTTTCCACTGCATGGTTTCCTCAGCTAAGTCCTCTAGGAATTCTCAAGCAACTATACACTTTTAGAAAGGAAGCCACCCTCACACATGGACTGTACCATGGTGGTTCTAGTCTATTGAAAAAGTCCTTCATATACAATTTGGCACAAACATGCTTAGTCTAGACTATGATAGGGTCACTAGGCCAACAAAATTTTGAACCAATCAAAGTATTTTCAAAATGCTTCCCTATCTAATTGCACAAATTGATTGATTTCATTTCTTAGCTTAATAGATTGGCATTAGGAAAATATTTTCTTAAGAACAATCTTACAAAATCATTCTAAGAAGTAACAGGATTAGCAGCCAAGCCATACATCCAACATTTAGCAGAATCTTTCAAAGCAAAAGGAATTAATTTCATTCGCGCAACATCAATGAGGATATTAAGAAAATGCATCATAGAACGAACTTCTTTGAAGTCGCTTAAAAATAAATAAGCATCCTCTAAACCTGTCAATTTAGGGAGCATTTGAGTATAGTGAGGTCTTAACTCGAAAGTCATATTTAGTTGAAGGTCAGGTATAGTAAAACAAGATGGCAAAGCAGTCATAAGAGGATAGAAAATATCACTCAAAGATCTCTCTTGTGCCATGTCTTCTAATTCAAGCTTGGATCCGGGTTTACATTCTAAGTCACGGTTGGCTTTACTCCCAACAAGGCTATTACTTTTAGGGTCTCTAACCCAGTCAGTTATGTAAATCCCATACCCTCACAAAAGGATATATTTTTGGTCTTTTGGTTTTTTCTAATTTTTTTTGGATTTTGAATTTTTCCTTTTTTGTTCCTTCCTTTTAAACTGCAAAGCAAAATCAAAAATTGAATGAAACCTAAAAGCACTATAAAAAAACAGAAAATGATCAAAACTATAACAAGAGCACAAACACAAGCAAACTAGGAGAAAATAGAAAATAAGCAATCCAATTCTAAAAATAGAATCAAAATAAAAAATAAAACTCCTAAAATCAGAACCAATACACAGAAAATTCAACACCATCACAAGGGACATAAACATATTTTTTTTCAAATTTTGTCTGTCCCCAAACTGTGCAGAAAGGTGCAAATAGATTATTAGTTCCGAAATTCACAGAAAAATCCAAATACCGTCAAAAATTCCCAAAAAATTCACACAAACGCTAAACATTATGCCAAATCTAGACAAAATATCTGCATAGTAAAAATAACACCAAAAATGCTTTTTTGGGGGGGGGATTGGTTGTGCCCTGTTTCTTTTTACTGCACATCAATTAAATTGGTTAGTACTATTTTTTCAGTAATAAATCCCCTCTAAAAATCAAAATGAAACTGATCTCAACAAAAATCAAAATACCAACTTAATTCCAAAACCAAAAATAAACTAAACTAAATTACTAAAACTAAATTAATGACGCAACCAAACTAAAAACCACAATTATAATACTAAAATGAAAGTGACACAAACAACTCAAATAATTAAAGCATGACTCAAAGCAACCCAAATTCACAAGTCCACCCCTAGCAATGGCACCAAAAACTTCTTATAAAGTCCACAAGCATACAGCTTATCGTTTATCGATGTCATCCTCAGGGACGAATTGTGAAACTGCATTACTAGAGACCTAACCTAGCATGCCTTACCTGAGTTCATTAATTTGTTAACAAGAGTTCCCACAATATCGCTAGCTAAATGCCACAAGGCCAAAGATATTCAACAATCTTTATTACTCAATTAAGAAAACCCCAGCAACACATGAGAGATGAAAACCGAATTAAGATGCCAATTGCAAAATCGGAACGCGGATGATATTTGTATCAAAACCACAACACACAGAAGCTTAAATCCAGAAAAAAAAAAAAAAACTCATGAATTAGAGTAGGGGAGTGAGAACATAGAACGATGCTTGTATCAAAACCTATCAAATTCCACTCTAAACGCCAAAATCCTCACTTAAATTGAACAATATCGTGGAAAATTACAAATTTTGAGATCCTAGTTGCCTAATTAGAAATTGAATTTGAAACAAAGAAATCAAAATGAGAAAGTAAATGAAAACTCCAACCTTAATCTCCTCATCCAACTCCTCTGTGCTGCTCGAATTATACTTTCCCCAGCCTCCAGTAATCGCTTCAGTTAACCCCCTTTGTAACTGACAGAATTATAATGGTGATGATGATGATGATGGATTAAATGATAAGGGGGAAGAGGAAGTAATGGATGGGGAAGGAGATAAACCAGCAGCCATGGATTTTGGGTTCCTTTTGGGTCTGCTGGAAACAAAGAAGGAGAAGAAAAGATGGGGGGTGGCGGACTGGTCACGTGCCCTAAGCGTGACTACCTAAGTCAATAGAAGGGAGAGGAGCAAACTAAGTTGTGAAATGGAAAAGGGAACTGGGCTATAAATAGAATGTGTCCAGGCCCACATGCGAGGAAGCAAAGGGAAGAGAGAGAAAGCAGATGAGGCAGTAAAGGCTTTGGGTTGAGCCATTGAGCTTTGGTCTAGCCCAATAGGGAATGAAAGAGATGAGAGAAGAGGAGGTGGACTGCAAGCTTGGGTTCAAGTAGGTAGGCACGCCTGGGCCGGCCTATGCAAAGAAGAAAGAAGAGAACCCGACATGCGCTGCTCACGTGAGGCAAGGAAGATGCCTGGACTTCTCCCCTTCTTTTTTTTTTTTCTTTTGCTTCATTCTTCCTTCTTCATTTTCGAATTAAACCAAGATTCATTTGGAGCAAACTATTTATTTCTTTTCCAATTTCATCTCCAATTCCTATAAAATAAATAAAGCAACATTAAAATCCTAATTTAATAATTTATTTTGAGCAATTATTAGATAATAAAAGGGTATAAAATATCATAATTTAGGGTTGAACACATATGTAGCTTCTTACACATGGAGTATGACATGAGGTTCACTCTAGCCCCAAGATCACATAGTGCCCTGCTGATAGTAACATCCCTAACTAAACAAGGGATGCTAAAGCTTCCTGGATTTGAAAGCTTAGGAGGGATCTTGCTCTAAATAGTAGTGCTGCACTCCTCAGTGAGAGACACTATAGCATTTTAAAGCATTTTTCTTTTATTAGATAGCAAATCCTTCAGGAATTTTGCATAGGAAGGCATGTTAGCGATAGCCTCCAAAAAATGAAAGTTGATGTGGAACTTCTTCAGCATCTTAAGGAACTTCCCATACTAGTGCTCTTCCCTAGCCTTTAATAGCCCATGGGGATATGGGAAAGGAGGCTTATAAGGCTTCACTAGGGGTGAGACATTCTCAGCTTAAACCTCCTTGGACCTTTCAGTCTGGACTCTCTCACTAATGGTGTCAGTAGGGACCTCCTTGTCTACATCACCCTCATCATCATCCTCTCTCTCGTCCTCCCTCATAGGTGCCTGAGGACTTTCTAGCTCCTTACTACTCTAGGTTGCTCTCAAGTTGACCTGGTAGATGTCCCTGGGGCTTAGACAATGACTTACCTATTGTGCAACCTGGGCGATGTGATTCTCCATCATCTTCTAGTGAGTGGTCATAGTCTCAAATTTGGAGCTCAATTGACTAACTCATCAAGTGCCTCATTTCTCTTAGTTTGGTCGCCATGCAATGCTCCATAAGACTCTTCTAATTGGACTTTGGTTGAGGAGGTTGTTAGAAAGGAGGGTTATTGGGAGCCCTGTATTGAAAACTAGGGGTTGACATTGAGGGCATTAGGTGGAATGGGGTTGTTGTTGCCATAGGAGAAATTTGGGTAATTTCTCCAGCCGAGGTTGTAAGTGTTTAAGCAAAGGTTGTTTTATGGGCATAGGTTAAAGTTTTCCATAGCATTAGCATCCTCAACTCCCTAGAAAGTGGATTGACACTCGGAAGCAACATGGCCTTGAATGCCATAGATCTTATATAAGGCCCCAACCTCAAACATTGTGCCAGAAAAGCTCTCGAATGGATTCCTTATAGAAGGAGTCCCATGCCTGTCAAAATACTGCACAAGGGTATCAACCTCACTGGCAAGTAAGTCCATAGCATCAACTCCACAAATCCCACCGGTCCTCTTCAAGGTAGCTCTTTCACTGGACCAATGATAGTTATTGGAGGCCAGCTCCTCCAATAAGGCTCTCGCGACCTCAATTTACTTCCCCATGAGTGTGTTGCCAGCTGCGGTGTCAATGGACATCTTCAATAACTGGTCCAGTCCATGGTGGGGACATTGGCATTGAAGATCCTTGAACCTTTCCCACGCTTCATATAGACACTTGTCGCCTCATTGAGCAAAAGAGGTAATTTTCACTCTCAGCCTAGCAGTCTTGCCCGGTGGGAAGTACTTGCTGAGGAAGGCTTTTGATAGGGCCTCCCAGGTGGTGAAGTAGTTGGGCTCCTCATAAGGAACCAGTCACTAGCTCTATCTTACAACAAGAATAGGAAGAACCTCAACCTAATTGTGTGAGCAGACACCCCTTTGAGCTTGATCGTATCACACTTTGCTAGAGAGTTATGAAGGTGGATATGGGGATTCCCCATGGGGCATCCACCAAACAGATCATTCTCTAAAAAGAAATGAGAGTGGGCCATAAATCAAAGTTATTTGCTTTAACAGTCGGCCCACAAATGAGGAGGTGATGTTGGTTGCTTGCAGTAGGACGTAGTCTCGTAGCACCCCAGGATCTCTTTCAGCCATAATGATTTGCTCCTGCTGCTTCTTTCTCGCACTGCTTTGTCTCTAATGCAATAGCTTCTATCTTAGGATCAAAAGCAATGAGATGTCAATTCCCTTGACTACGCTTGTGCATACAAAGCCAAAAACGACACCAAGCGTAAGCAAGTCAAAAAGGCTCAAAGAAGCAAAAGTGAAAAAGAAAAAGCCTAATCTAAAGTGTTGTGGTCGCTTCTGATGTTGAAATAAACAAGTTCCTTGGCAACAACACCAAAAAATTGTTGTATAAAATTACCATAAGTGCATGGTGTAGTTGTAGCTAGCAACTGACAAGTATAGGTCGTCCTCACAGGGAACTTGTTTTCAATTACCAAATTGACTTAACACTCAATTTAGGCAAGAGTCCAGTTAAATTGATATATACCAGAAAGCAAATCTATTCTATTAATGAGTTTGTCTAATTCAATAATAATAAAGGTCCTAGATTAGGATTCACCACACTATTATGCTATGTGTATCAAAAACTAAATCATGCAAACGTATCCATTAAAGTAATTGAAGTGGAAAAGACTGCGATTTGAAACACATCTACGCCTTCTTTCAAGGGTCAGTGGACTGACTAAATGATCCCAATTATCTATTTTCATGAACATAGAATTGTCAAAGTCACAAAGTTGAGTAATCAAGAATTCCTAATTGAAACCCTAACTGTTTTCATTTCTAGAACACCAACCGCTCACAAAGTCGCACTAGATAAAAGACTCAACTATTGATGAACTTCTAAACCCTAATCAAGAACAAGGAATAAGTCTCTCTTGGGCAATTCAACACCTAGCACACTAGGTAAGATTTCAAATCACTGCCATGGGCATAATTTGTTAAAAAAAAAAATTAGAACATGATTCAATTTCGCACAATAGGGGCTACTCCCAATCGAAGACTAAGAATTTAGCCTCTAGTCATAGTGAGTGAAGAAATGTTAGCATTCAAATCAAATCACATGAATAAGAATGAAAACTAGAAGAATAACAACAAAGGAGAGAGACAGACGGAACAAACTTAGCTTAATCGATTTTTAAATCTGAGTCTTAAACAAGCTTCAAATCTAACATAAATCAATACTGCTAATCTTGCTTAGACCAAAAATTCACCCTCAACATGTTTAGAGAGGTTTTTTCCATTGATAAATCGCATAATCCCCAAAACTAAGACAATTGGGAATTTAAAGGGAGAAAACAGGCTTAGTCAACGGCCGTCGCTGCCTGAGGTGCGTAGGCGACAGGTGACCGGCTATCATGGCTATGACAGGGGGCCATCACCACCCTCTGGACCTCTCACTAATTCTACAGGATAGCGACGGCCTTCTTGTCGCCTAAGCGACTGCTATTGCCTGTCCTGTACCTTTGATTCTTCACTTTTCCTTGCTCCTTTGCTTCCTTGGGCCTTTGTGGGACTTTCTTTGCTCTCATATTGCCTTGTTTACATGTAGTTAGTCGCTCCGCTTCTGTTAATAACTTGAAAAATACCTACAAAAAAATTAAAATGGGATTAAAAGAAAGTGATAGGCTTAGAAGGGACAAAACTTGATCAAATCTCACTAAATTAAAGGAGAAATAAGGGAAAATGAACCAATGAAAGAGTTCAAAAAGAGTCAAATTTGAGGTTTGTCAATTGGTTGAAGTTAAATGACTGAATTACTCTATTTAATGTATAATTAGAATGTCCAAATCTATGCAAAACAATGCGGAGACCTACGTAGGAGATGATTCAGATCATGATCAAGGGTCAGGTGCCTAAGCTTCAAGTAATGTGCCACCAAACCTTGGTGGAATGCCCCCGATTCCCTCTGAGTTAGTTAATAACATTGGGAACCCTAACTATTGGCTGACCTTGGCATCTAAATTGATGGAATAGATTCTCCCATCACCTACCGAAAGCCCTCCTGAAGATGATAAACCGATAGATAAAGTAGCACGATGTAACCCTAAAGTCTATAATGGAAAATACGAATCAATGGAGCAAGAGGGATGGATTAGAGGAATAGAGAAATTTTATATAGTAGTAGAGGTTCTAGATGAGAAAAGGTGAACATTTAGATGTTTTACCTAACTAGGGAAGATGGCATTTAGTAGAACACTGTGAAGGATAGGCTGTTAGGACCTGAGTTCACTTGGAGTAAATTTTGGAAGAATTAAGAGCCAGATTTTACCCAGTTGTCGTTTAATGATAGAAAGAAAAGGAATTTGTGGAGCTTAGAATGAGTGAAAGCATGATGGTATTACAATATGCAAATATATTTACAGAGCCATCCAAGGTTGTCCCTGATTTTCTGTCATCTGAAAGACTTAAGATGAGGAGATTCAAAGAGAGTCTAGCTTTTTATATTCGTAATTAGCTAGCTAGTCAACCAATCTTAACCTACCAAGAGTTATTTGAGCGAGTAGCAGAAGTGGAACGAGTGAAGACTAAGTTGAGGGCCCTGAACCAGATCAATCAAAAGAGGAAAAGGATCGAGCGGAGAGCTCCGAGCGAGAGTGTAAACCAGACAAAGCCTGCTCCCGCTCCTCCTAAGAGTCATCCTGCAGGTCCAGTAGAGCCTTATGAGAAATGTGGAAGAACCAATAACACCACCCTTGAATGTCGAATAGGAACTAATGAATATATGTGGTGTGGCAGCCCAGAGCATCTCATTGCTACCTGTCCTGGGAGATTGAAGGATGTGGACAAGGGTGCAGTAAAACCCTTGGCCCCACCTCCAAGGCCTTCATCAGCAGGAAGGGCGCATGTGATGAGCAAGGGAAGCTGACACCTCTGGTACAATAATTACTAGAACTCTCTTTCTAAATTAAAAACCATTTTATGTATTGCTTGATTCGGGTGCCACTCATTGATTTATATCTACCCACTCTGCCATGCAATTGAACCTTGAGAATAGGAAGGTAGAGACCAATTATAGAATCAAGTTACAAAAAGACTCTATAATTGAGTGCCCCATCTGTTATCAGCTTACCCCGATCACTATTGGTGGAATCACATTTCCTTGAGACTTGATTCAATTTGACCTATCAAACTTTAACATTATTATAAGAATGAATTGGTTATGTACTTATGGGGCTAAAATTGATTGTAAAGACCTTAAGGCTATTTTAAAGGATGGAGAAAGGACAGAAGTATGTTTCTATGGGCAAAGAGAGGCAAAACCTTGTCCCTTGATTTCTTTGATGAAAGCAAGTAGACTATTAGGTTAAGGATGTGTCGGATATTGGTATTATGCCATTGATGATCAAAGAGAGGACAAAAAAGCAGAGGATATTCTTTTGGTTTATGAGTTTAGAGATGTTTTTCCTAAGGAGTTACCTGGATTATCCCCTCAAAGAGAGATTGATTGTGGGATAGATTTAATCTCGGGTGCCTAACCTATCTCCAAAGCCTCCTATCATATAGCCCTAATAGAGTTCCGAGAACTGAACATCTAGTCAGATGAGCTAGTCTCTAAGGCATTTATCAGACCGAGTGCATCACACTGGGGTGCCCCATTTTTATTTTTAAAGAAGAAGGACAGAACTTTAAGGTTACGTATTGACTGCAAGGAGCTGAACAAGCTTACCATCGAAAACAAATACCCTTTGTACCGAATCGATGACTTATTTAATCAACGGCAAGAAGCAGGAATCTTCTCCAAAATTGACTTGAGGTCTAGATACCATCAGCTTAGGATTAAACCTAGTGACATTCCCAAAATCGTTTTTAAGACTAGGTATGGTCACTACTAATTCACCATGATATCCTTTAGCCTGACCGATGCCTCCGTGGCCTTTATGGATCACATAAATAGAGTTTTCAGACCCTATTTAGACAAGTTTGTGGTAGTCTTTATTGATGACATGTTAATGTACTCTAAGGATAGATATGAACACACTGCCCATTTGAAGATAGTGTTACAGACCTTGAGAGAACATCAATTATATGGCAAAATGAAGAAATGTGAATTTTGGTTAAAAGAAGTGGTATTTTTGGGACATGTAGTTTCAAAGGAAGGGATTAAAGTTGACCCCTAGAAGGTGAATACAGAGTGGCCGAGACCCACCAATGTCACTCATATTAGAAGCTTCTTATGCTTAGTAGGCTATTATCAAATGTCTGTGAAGGATTTTTCAAACATAGCATCTCTATTGACCAATCTACTAAAGAAAGCTATTGAGTTTCAGTGGACAAAGAAGTGTCAAATGACTTTCTAAGAATTAAGGCAGCAATTAACTATCGTCATAACCCTAATGCTATGAGTAAAAGATAAGGAGTATACTATCTACAGTGATGCATTAAAGAATAGGTTGAGGTGTGCTCTAATGCAAGAAGATAAAGTAGTAGCTTATGCATCCTAACAGCTCAAGCGTTATGAGAAATATTACCTTACCTATGGCCTAGAACTAACGGCTCTGGTCTTTGCATTAAATATTTTGAGACATTACTTATATGAAGTACCATATAAGATCTATACGGATCATCAAAGCTTGAAGTATATCTCCTCCCAGAAGGAGCGCAATTTGAGATAAAGGCATTGGCGAGAATCACTTAAAGAATTTGACTTGAAGATCTAATATAACCCTGGAAAGCCGAATGTTATGGCAAATGCCTTGAGTAGGTAAACACAACATAGCTTGAGCACTATCGTAATTACTCAGCTGAACCTCTTAAGAGAACTTGAGGACTTGGGTATTCAATTAGTGTCACATGGTCAAGCAAATGTTCAATTGTCAACACTTACTTTACAACCCTCCATAGTGGAGGCAATACGGGTGAACCAAGAAAGAGATCATGAACTCCAAAGGACAAAGCAAAATCTTGAGAGCGGGAAGTTGTCTGGGTTTGTAGTACATGAAGATAGGACCTTGTGATTTCAAAATTGCTTGTATGTATCTAAAAAT
>NCQV01058586.1:21949-35844 GCA_002740545.1 Lophocereus schottii | reverse complement strand
GGCAATTTTAGGGTTCCTTTCTCATATACTTTTGCACTAATCTAGATTCTATTGGAGCATTTAATTCCTTGTTTTGGTTTGTGAATTGATTTCGGCAATTGATTAAAGTACATTTCTCTTCCTTTATATATGCGATTCTTATCAAAGTTTACGTCTTTCGTCATGATCTTCAGTTTCTTGATAGTAATTGGAATCGTTATGATGATTAGTGGCTACCTATTATGCGATTTAGAATCATGGTGTAGGTTTTGTGAATTAATGCCAATGTTTAAGATTGAAATCTCACTTTGTACACCATATGTTTGATGAATTACCTGAGAGGGATGTATTCATGTTTTTAATTATGATTTGGGACTTTAATGAAAGTTGAATCCTTTGTTTAGAGCGACTTTGTGAGCAATTAAATTTGTTAATGTGAAAACAGTTAGGGTTTCAATTGGAAACTGTTGATTACTTAATCCTACGGCTATGTCGATCCCAGTTTCATGAAAATACATAACTAGGATTGATTAGCCAATCTAATGACTTGCGAAAGTAGGCATAGATGTATTCCAATTTGTAATAATTCCATCTCAGTTATTCGCATGGGCATGTTTGCATGATCTAGTTCAGATCCCAAAGAGCATAACAGTATAGAGAATTCCAATCTAGGATCTATTTTATTATTGAATTAAACAAGTTCTAATAGTATTCAGTTCCAACTAGTCTAAATTTGCTTTGCCTGGATTGAGTGTTAAAGTTAATCTGGTGGCTAAAACCAAGATCTCTATGGAATATGGCCTGTATTTGCCGTTGTTGACTACAATTGACAACGTGTACTTGCGGTAACATTTTAAAACAACGTCATGATATTATTCTTGGTAAGGACAAGTGCATTTATATAGAATAAGAAATCGAGTTTTTAGGTCTAAAAATAAAAGTTGGAGAAATTATCTTGCAAAAGCATATTCTAGAAAAAAAAATAGAAAATTTTTCAGAAAATATTGAAAATAGGAAGCAAAATTATAAAGGTTTCTTATATATCGTACCTATGTTTCAAATGCCATTAAAGATCTAGCTAAATTGAGGAAACCATTATAGCAAAAACTCAAGAAAGAAGTGAGTTGGACATAGACCCCTAGCAATTCAAAGATTAGTCACAACTTCAAATATATGTGAAAAAATCTTCATATTCTTAATTTGCCTAATGAAGGAAATGATTTAATTCTAGATAACTGACAGCAATGAGCACTGGAGTGTAGTAGTTAAAATCAAAGAAGGAGAAAAGCTCTACAGATATTGCAGTTGAAGTTTTAATGAAATGCAATACAACTATCTCATGATGGAAAAAGAAATCATTGCGGTCATAAGGGAAATTGAAAATTTATTAATCTTTTTAGCACCAAAACCTTTGCTTACTTGAACTGATTACAAAAGGCATAATCAAATTTATGAAAAAGAATTTATCAAACATGCAAGTGAAAGGAAGATTCCTGCATTAACAATTATGGCTTAACTAGTTTTTTTTTTTTTTTCTCTATTGAATATATACAAGGATCCAGGAATTCTCTATCAAATAGTGCAACTCGTGAGCTTGTTAATAGTGATCATCAGAGCAGAACTCCTACCGGAAAAGGAGGAAATTCAAAATGAAATGCCATACTACTAGAACAGGTTTTTCCTTATAGTAAAATCCTTACGTATATTTGGGAATTCCATACAAAAAGTAAGTTATGTTTTGGTCTGCAATCTTCTAGCTATTTAATAGCATAAAGATTCAGCCTTTTAGAATTACAAATAAATTATCTAACTTGTCCTTATGATATTCAAGAAAAAAAAAATTCTCATGTTTAAGAAAAATAGTTCAACGACTAATATGCAGTCTGCATCAACTACTAATATATTATTCTTATGATATTTAGGAATCATGGAATAGTGTTATCTTCTTTCCTAATAGGTGTAGAGTTGGTAGTGTTAGATTCTTAGCTAATTCAATCTCTCAAGATGACCCCACCATGAAAGCCTAGGAATATGGAGTGATAGCTTAGCTCATAAAAATCCCAAATCAAAAGTACTTATTCTTCTCAAAACTAACTAAGTTTTAACAATGCATCTTTAAATGGACTTGTTGGATTCTCACATCTTCTGATGGTCCACCAAAAAAACCATGCATTAGAAGTTTGTATCTCAGGTTATATTACGTAGTAATTGAGTATAAAAATGGAAAGGTCGAACCAGCAAAACACTACACAAAGATACCCTAACTTATGTGGAAACTATTTTAAGGACCCTTGGTTTTTTAAACTAATTATGGGGTACCTTAAATAATGGTGAAACTATTTGTATAGCCAAATTTCGGTTCGTGATTAAATGGAGATGTGTGTGGATGAAAATACCCTTGTTAATCGCGTGAAGTTCTTGTTAGAAAGAAAAATCAACCACTCTTAATAACCTCCCATCTACCCATCTCTGTGAACTCAGCTTGTCTCACTCTTTATCTCTCTTTCTCTCTCCCACTCTCCTTATCTCTGTTGTTGTTGCATGCATGGAATTAGTGGTGAAGGAGCTTGAAAACACCATTGACAAGAAGAACAAGGTTAAAAGTAGCTGTTGAAGTGTTGATAATGGTATGTGCACCTTTAAATATTGAAATTTACAGAGTTTGTGATATATTTCATGATGGACATTACATGTGGGCATGCATGATGTGAAAATTTGAATTTGATGTTGTCAGTTGGTTTTTTAGTTTGCCTGATGTTGTAAAAAATTTGAGGTTATGAACAGATTTGTGAGGAATTTTTAGAATTTTTAGTTGTAGGGTTTTTTGAACTAGCTTTATAATTTGTGTGAAAGTATAATTGACTATTATTGATGTTGTTTAATTTAACATTTGCCTGTAATTTATGTTTAAAATTTTTACTTCCTTGATATTGTCTTCGAAATAGGGTAAGCACATGAGGGACTTAGTTGTTCAATACAAGGATAAAATCGTCAAAATTATGGATGTTGAGATAAAGAAGTACAATTGTATTAAGTTGTTTAGAGATGTTAGGGCAAGAGCAAATGAGTCAGGGATAGAGCTTCCTAAGTATGCTGGGTTTAGATATCATTGCCCAAATAAGGAAAACCAGAGATGGCATTTGAACATTGATGAAGATTGGGTTAGGTTAATCAATTTTTAGAAAGATGTGAGGAGTAAGTGTATTCCCATATACATGTATGATCTGAAGAAGCCCCCTAACAACCAAAAACATGTTGAAAGCCTTGACAAAATAGGTGCCTTTGTTACAAAACCATTGCCTCAAGCAGTTACAGTTGAATCTAAATAGAAGATGAGAATGGTGAGTGGTATAGAGGATTTGACTGATAGTAAAGCAAACATATGGGCAGACAGTTTGATTGTAAGCCTTGTTATTCCCCTCGTTAAACCCGTGACTCTTAGACCAGTGACAAGATCTCTTTCTAATTCCCCTGCTAAGCATACACCAAGTTCCCAACCAAAGCCCCGTGAGTCACCACCTCAGCCCAAATCAATTTCTCAACAAAAGTCATGTAAATCCCCAGTAAAGCCCACATCAACCTCCTCACCTAAGCCCACTACAAAAGCAAGCCCACCAATTTAACTGAAACAAAAGGGTAAGTCTTCATACTACTTACCAGTAAGCCCATCACCATCAGCCTATGCCAAAACTAACTGTAGCCCTTCACAATCCACATTACAATCCACTCCTGATTGCTCCACATTACAATCCACTCCTGATGAACATGTACAGGTGATTTCTTACCCATCCAGGCCACATACCTGATCATCCTTAAAGAAACTGAACTGCACCCTTTTACAATCCATTCCTAACCCATCCAAACCTGACTCTAACCCTAAACACTCATCCAGAATACTAACCAAAGCTAACTGTGGGCTTGGTGAACCTACTGCAATCCCTACCAAACCTCACACCAGATTTCAATCTAGAGATGTTGGCATACATACAGGCCCTAATTTAACCTTGTGTACAAAACCAAATCCCAGAACTTTTACTCCTAAAAAACCAAGCAGCAGTAGCACCTCCAAATTTCTATCACCATTCAATCCTTTCCCTTTAACGGCCCTTGGGATTGATGAGTTGTTGGATTTTGATGTTGGATTTCTGTACAGAGAACCTAAATGGGAGGTTGAGGAGAATAAGTGGGATGATGGTAGGGAGGTTGAGATTTATATTGTTGAAGATCATACTGAGGGAGGTAGGGTTATTATTACATGTTTCAACGACAACCTAGCCTCTGATGATAATAGTCAGGATAAGAATTTTGTAGGGGATGATGAAGAGACTGGACATAGTAATGATAGTAAAAATGTTTCCTTAGATGACGAGAATAATAGCAGTGATTCTGGAGATGATGAGCAGCTGCTAGTTGAAGTTGAGCAGAGGATGTAGTTGGGAGTAGAAATTGTTGATAGTGATGGAGATATGGATCTAGTTGTGAACAAAATCGCTAGGACTTTAAGGCAAGGAATCCTGTGGACTAGAAACAGGGATGATAAGCTTGATTTGTTACCTGGTCACATTTTTACTTGCAAAGAGGACTTGCTGACAATCATGAGGGAGTTTTGCACTCAAAAGGCTTTATATTACAAAAGGTGAAAAAGGAAAAAACCGGGTATACTCAGAAATGCACCAACCCAGGATGCCCTTGGACAATTCATTATAGTGTGCTAGTTAATAAGACTACTTAGATGGTGAAATCACATAGTGGGAGGCACATTTGTGGTAGACCTAACCAAAATAGGATAGACACAGCTCTCTGGGTCAGTAAATTTCTTCTCCCTTACTTCATAGGTGCTCCAAAAATGGTTGTGAAGAGAATGTAGAAATTGTGATGGGGAAGTATGGAATTCATATTCCAGATCATACATGTTGGAGGGTAAGAAAAATGATGAAGGATGTTATTGACGGCAAACATAAGGAAGGGTACAAGTTCTTGGCACAATACACAGAGGAGTTCACAGCCAAAAATCTAGGGTCTGTTACTCTCATTACTTGGGTTGACCAGGGGCCTACGAAGAACCCAATGTTCAAGCACATGCTTATCTATATTGGTCTTTTAATTGCAGCATTCAAATAATTTGGCAGGCCTTTGATTGGGATAGATGCCTGCCATCTTAAGGGGGTCTACACGGTAGTGTTACTCACTGCAATAGCTCTAGATGGCAGTAATGGATAGTTCCTATTAGCTTATGCTGTGGTTGAGAAGGAAAACAAGGAGGAGTGGAGTTTTTTTTCTGGCTAGCCTAATAAAAGCTCTTGATGCAGTTGAGAACCAGTTCATGTACACCATAATGTCTGCTGGACACAAGGTAAGCTTGTGTTATTTCCTTTGTAAATTGCTTTATAATATATGCTATTTCACTTGCTTGTTCATTTTGCTTTATAATATAGGCTATTTCACTTACTTGCTCATTGTTTTGTGTTTAGGGAATTATAAAGGCCTTGAGGAATGTTATGCCTACTGCTTCAAGGAGAATATGTGTCATCCATTACTACAAAAATTTTGTATGACTTTATCCTGGTAAGCCTAAACAGTACATATTCATGTTTTTTAGTTCATTAAATTAAGAGAATAACACTGTTGTTTATTGTTAGGTGTATGATTTCATGCCTTTTTTTACATTGCTCAAATGCATATGCCCCATTTGTACATGAGAAAGTAATGGAAAAAATCAGGGAGAAAGACCCTAGAGCTTATGATTGGCTGAGAGATGATGAGAAGTTAGAAATATGGGCTAGGTTTAAGTTTGATACCAATCTTAAATGTGATGACAATACCAACAATTCTGTTGAAAGCTTCAATCATGCAATTATCAAGTTTAAAGGTTTACCTATCTTGACTATGCTTGAGGAAATTAGGAAACTCATTGAGTAGGTTTGTGAAGAGATTTGAAAAGTCACAAAAATAGAATGGTAGGCTTGCTCCATATTTGCATAAGAAGTTGCTTATGATAGAGCTACAAAGTAGGAACTACACACATTTGGTCCATTCAGGGTAAAGAGAGTTTAATGTGATTGAAAGGCATACTGACTTCATAGTGAGGTTACAAGACAAGTTTTGTGATTATAGAAAATAGCAACTCACTGGCCTCTCTTGCAAATATGCTACAAGATGTATTTTTAGGATGAAGCAACAGTTAAAAGATTTTGTTGAAGACTGCTACATTGTGAAGAAATATAGAAATCTCTACAACCACATTGCTCGTCCTATTGCAGCTCCAAAAATGTGAGAGAAGAGGAATTTTCCTGATTTAGATCCACCCTATGCTCAAAGGAAAACAGGTAGGCCACCAGAGCATAAAAGAAGAGAGTCCTTGAATACCCCTTTACCTGATTCTCAGTCACAGCAACTCTCAAGCAAAGTACTTGGGTCTGGCACTACCAGGTATAACTTTCACCTCAAAATTTGGTTAATTAACCTCACCAATATGTGTTAACTAATATCATTTGTTTTATTGTTACAGGTGTAAACATGCATGCACCTTGGCCATAATACTGCAACCTATGGGAGGTTAAGAGATAAGCATGGAAGACTGTTAACCAAAAGATAGAGGATACCTACAGAAGGCAGGGTTTTTAAACCTTGAGGCAGGCCAAAGAAGCAGAAGCTAGCCATTTCAACACTAACACCCTCCATAACAGCAGTAGCTTTTCCACCCAATACAGCCAAGTTGGAGCATCTTAGGTGACCTGACCTAGAAGCATCTCAAGCAGCAAAGCACCAGTCCTCTGCTTATTATGTTATACTTTGTAGTGAAAAGCTTGTGAACTTTATCAATCTTTCTGATGTAAGACAAAGTATGTTCCAAGAGTATTGTATTGCTAAGTTATTTGCACTTGTCATGTGATAGAGTGCATTTGGTCTGATAATGTAATTAATTTTGCTCAACAAAGTGAAATATAATGTGTTCCACACAAAATATGTGTTAACTAGAGCAACAATTAAATCATTCTATTCCATGATAACAATATACATTCAGCTCCATCCCATTAGCAGGCGAACTTCAAACTATCGTCCCAGTGACAGGCGCTACAATAATACTAATTAAGAGTATGTACACAATGGTTTGCCCCTTCTGAATCAATTTAACTAGTATTGCTAACTCTGATAACTCTTTGATTTTAGTCAGCATCACTATAATCCTCTTCTCCATCTCATTGTGATCATTAACCCGTTGCAGGAACTTGTTACACTATAAGTATTTTATGTATTCCCTTCCTGGGTTTTAGCGTGAATGGGACACTTTCCTTGTTCCTTGCATATGGCATCTTGGACATGTGTACTCATCACCAAATTCACTTAGCTAAGTGCTCCTTGAGGATGAAATTCCTCTCATTTCAACTTCTTGCCCCTTCCTGAAAAAAATAATTCAAGGTAATATCAGCCAAATCAGTGAAGATGCAACAGCAGTAGCAACAGGGGATAGAGTACAACTCCCCTTTCTTTGAGCATTGGAAGGCAAGCCACTCAAAAATGCAGCAGTAGTAGCAAGGAGAAGGAGGGAAAATGTGAAGGATGTATACTTGTGAAAGAGGCGAATGCAAGGAGAATGAGGAATTCAAGGAAAAAGCAGAGCTGTGGATAAGGAAAGGGAAGACTGAAAGGAAGGACAAAGAACATGGTTGGGGGATGTATTTAAAAGGAAAACCCCTTAACCGTTGGCGTATAATTGCAAGATTTATATGTTTAGGGATAATGTTGGCTTTCCACTTTAAAAATTCAAATTCACCGCTCAAACAATCGAAATGATGATGTCATAGGCTAGAATTGGGCCATACAAATAGTTTCACCATTAGTTAAGACACCCCAGCATTAGGTTTAAAAAACAAGGGTCCTTGAAATACTTTCCACATAAGTTATGGTACCTTTGTGTAGTGTTTTAGTCAAACCAGCCCATTATCAGGTTCAATAAGTTGATTTAGACAATCCTAATGATCAACATCAAGAATGATTTTCAAAACGACAAGAAGTAGTTAGTCATCTTACTTTAGCAAGAGCCATCCGACTTTACAATATTTATGATCAAATGTGGGTATTAATTAAACAAGGAAGAACACTAATGCATTGTAGGAATACTATTTTCGTCTATCATAATGACTTCAACAAATATATGAAGGTAGAAAAAGCTACTTTAGAAGATACCTTTGATTGTCTCTTTGATGTTAAACTTGAAAAATTCTTATCAGAAAGAAAAGAAAGAAATATCTTCATGAATTATTGGAAAGATGGGATCCAAAACATCTTTAACTTGATGAAGAATTTGATGATTATTTGGATAATCATGGATTGGAAGATACTATTAGAGATGAAGGCATGTAGAATCTCAATATGGATTATTATCTTATTAGCATCAAAGACTCTAAAAAGTTATTGCACCATTATTGTACTATTTTGTTAAGTGTCAAGTTAGTAAAATAATGTAATCTACTGTAGCCATGTGAGTACAGATGTAGTCATGTAAATATCAGTGTATATACTGTAGCCATTAGGGCATCCTATATATGGTTTATCTTCTCTATAAAAGGAGATGCTAAGTGCTGAGAAAGAATATGGTCATCTGAGCATACTTGAGCAAAAGAGAAGTCGGGTATCTCCATATTTCTATGAGCAAGTATCTCTAACGATCGTAGTTGTTTAAGCTCATCTTCAAATTTTTCCATTGTAATATTTCCACTTCCAACATTTCAATAAAAAAAGTTTCCCACTAGGGAGCGTTATTCAATCGAACTTTATATCTTAAATATTGTAATTGCTTGATTAAAGTCTCACTACCCTTAAAAATATAAAAACTTGATTAGTGCTTATGGTCCGAGGTAGGAAACAAAATAGATCTATGTTATGCTTGATTTAAGGAAGATGTGATTGAGATTAGCTATCTCTGTAAACTGGAAGATAGAGAAATACCAAGATCCAGTGCCGACTAAATTCAGGTAATTGTCAAACTCTCTAGTTAAGCTTTTAATTATTTTACTAACCATGGTGTACCTCTAATCATATAAAATATAATATTTATGACATAAGTAGTAGATTGTGATAACTAGTACCATATAAAGTCATTATAACAATCAAAACCACTAAAGATAATCATATTTCCCCTAAAACCCTAGAAAATAACAAAATCCGAATTACTACCCCATTTTAGGGCCAATTCGTAATTTTAGAAAGTTTTGGATTAGAAAAATGAATCTGTGTCCTCCAAAAGTATTATAACCCAAGCAGTTATACCCTGAAAAATAATTATCCAAACATACGTAGTCTCAAAAATATTTATCTAAAAAGTTAGTTCATAAAAATTAATACATCAAACTTCAATGGATCAAAAAGGAATTTTTGTATCTTCATAACCATCTTCCGACCTTGGGCTTTCTCCCTTCATCTTCCTCAGTATCATCATGACCATTTCATTTCCATTTTATTATCTGCAGTAGCGTCCTTAAGTATATTATTTGCATAAAATAAAAAAGATCCGTCTGATAACATACCACGATGACGGCAACAATAGAAGTATGTTAAACCCGGTTTTAAAATGATTGCGACATTGTACTCACGGTAAACTTGCATCCACCATCATGATGAGGCTGAGGTAGCTAAAAAACAAATTCAAACAAGCACTACTAACATTCTTACAGCCAATAGCGAAAAAGCTGAGAGAAAACTTCTACATTCCAAAGCCAATGAAAGAAAACAGACAAACAAAGCTAGATCTCCTAATAAGCATGTAGTATAATTAGACATGTCAGTTCAGATGGGGTCGAGTATATCGGGTTCGAGTAAAATACACGTCAGGTATATTTCAAATTCGGGTAAAATACGGGTAAGTGTATTTCGATTGTACGAGTTTCGGATCAACCCAATGAGTTTAAAGCGCCTTTTTAGTAAGTTATTTCCCTTTTTGTCAAAATCAAAATCTTAGCATGTTTATTACTTGAAATTGTCTGTATTTAATGAACAAGCGTTCTAATTGTAAGTTCTTAAAATTATATAAAAAATATTCGAAGTTTTCAATATGGTATACTAATGCCATATATTGGTAGACAATGAGTCACGTTTGAGTAGGTTGGTCCTCTATTAATAAATTAATAATAGGTTGATTATTCATGGGTGAGCTCATCTAAAGCATCATAACGGGTTGAAACAGTTCGACTCGTTAATAACTCATTTAATGATTTGATATTTTGTTAATTAATCTATCATTACCTAATCAAATATGCTTTATTAATGAGTCGATCCTAACACGTATATAAGTTGATCCATTGTCCAATACCGACATCCAGTTCGAGACTAATTAGAATAAAGCCAAATGAAAGACTATTATGGACACAGGAGATATTATGATTATTTATTAATCATAACATCAAAATTTAAAATCATGATAGAACAATGTTATTTAAAATGCGCTGAGACATATCCATTTCACTAAGAAGATAGTAGTATAACTTGCACATTTTTAATATTTGTGTTATTTGAAATTAATTTTCTTAATATTAGATATTTTATACCTGTTTTCTAAAATTGTTCCATGCATATGTTGTATATCACATTATTTTACGGGAATAAATTTGGAAAAGAATGGGTATCATCATCTAATTTACGAATGGATGCGATAGCTATACATATCTCTAAACTATTCGTTATAACAGAAAAACTATTATTGTTAGTGGAGAAAAATTAAAGAAAAAATAAGGAAACAATATTCAAGTTGAGCAAGAGGGTTCAGGTTCGGGTTCGGGTTTGATTTGACCCAAAACTTTGCAGGTTTTCCGGGTTCGAGTCAAAAAATCGTGTTCAAAATCCGAAATTTTCGGGCAGGTTCATGTCGAATTAGGTTTTGCCAGTTCTAAATATTATAATGCTAATTAATCTTTCTGTTGTATTTTAGAACTATGACGAAGAAATTAGTAGCACATTTTTGCACTAGCAAAATTCGAGGGACAACTATCCACTGTGCGATACTAAAACAATATCTGCAGTTACACCTTTCAATTCCACAAATTNNAAACCCACAAGAAGCCATAACATACCAATCTTGGAAAATAAATAAATAAATCCATCTCAAACAAATTCATAGCACTCGAGTCAAGAATAGTAGGCACGCACAGTCGAGAGCGAGCAAAATCCATAGAAAAGTACTGTAATTATCGAATCTTGCTCTTAACCATAAACACTAGCTAAACTCCAATCACAACAGCAACAGCATCCCATTTCTGAGCAAGAAGAGAAAAAAGGACTGCAAATTGAGGGCAAAAAGCAGGTACCAATAATGATATATTTAGGCGTATTCTTTTCATGGGTAACTTTTTCCACTCCAGTCCTTCCCACTCCTTTCTGCTCATTTCCACTCCTTCCCATTCTTTTCAACTCATTTCCACTTCTTCCCACTTCTTTTCACTCCTTAAAATAAAAACAACTATTTTCCACTCATTCCCACTTCAACCACTCCCATCCACTCTAACCAACTCCAACCCACTCCTTTCCACTCCTTCTCACTCCAACTTACTTTCATCCACTTTTATTAAAGATATTATCATTGTAATTATTGCTAATTATCATACATTACTAATATTAATAATTATTATTATCATTAATAATTATTTTTATAATTCATTAATATTATTAATTATAATTAATTAATAATAATATTAATAGAAACTATCTTTAATATTAATATTAAGAATAATTATTAATTATTAATGTTAATATTAATATTAACAATTAATATCAATATTAATAATTATTAATATTAATAAGGATCATTATTGTAATTATTATTGCTAATTATTATTAGTATAAATAATTTTTTGATGATTTACTATTGTTTTTATTATCAATAAATAATTAATATTATTGTAATAATGATAATTAATTATTATTTCATAATAATTAATTAAAATTAATGTTTATAACAATTATTTTAAATAATAATAATGTATAATAATAATCAACTAATTATTAAATAACAATTATTAACATTAATAATTACTTTATATTATTGATATTATTATTATTAATTATTATTTTTCTTAATATAATTAATTGTCATTTTTGTATACATTAATTATTATTAATATTTGCAATTAGTAATTTTAATTATTTTCAGTATTAACATAAAAAATAATTGTGATTATTAATAAGACTAATATTTATTTTAATATTAACATTAATTATTATTGTAATTAGTGCTAATAGTCATTAATAAAAATAATTATTAGAATAATGATAATTGTAATTTTATTATTATTATTAATTATTATTGTTACTGAAAAATTTAATTTTGATATTGGTAACTATTATTATTAATATTAAAAATTTTTATGATTACGTTATTACTATTATTTGGAATTATTATTGTTATTATTAGTGTTACTTATCATTACTAATATTAATAATAAATTATTATTAATGATTAATTGTTATTTTTATTATTAATTAATAATAATTATATTATAATTATTATTAATTGTCAATTATTATTAATTATCAATTATTGTTAATCAATTTTAAGAATAATAGTAATTATTTTTTATATTCACAATAATTATTATTAACTATTATTATTAATTCATTCACATGCCTCAATCATAGGTCAGGCCCAACTCGACATAATGGGCCCTAGCGGGATCCTTGGGGCTCCAACCAAGGTCCAAAGTGGACCGAGTGGTCTAATAGTCCAATTAGAGGCGTTCCCGAGATCACAACCCGAGGGTGCCCTTTTTACAGGTAAAACATACGAAGAAGAGGACATCAGCTACTTTGCACGTGCCATCACGAAAGCCCGCTCTCTCATCCCCCGTCATCAATAGCAACACCCCAAGGATTTGCGCAAACAGTGTATTATGTTGGTTGCTCCCTCCTTTTTTACTATCAATAGCTAGTGTTGCTTACTAAATCATATCAATCATTACGTATGTTTCGTAGCTCACTAAATATTACTTGAACTCACTAAATAAATATCATAACTCACTAAAGGACATAGTATAGATCACTGAAATGTAATTCTGTTAAGTTTTATGTCTCTAATGTATATCATACCTCACCAAAACACCATATAGAAGCTCAATAAAAAGACATAGTGCAACTCACTATTAAACTTTTCAAGTACCTCATTCTTAAATTTTTGTCCAGCAAAAGATATAACATGACAGTTGAAAAGATTACGTAATGTGTACTTCACTTTACATACATAGCACACTCTTATAAAAAGATACATGTGCAATTGACTAAACAAAGATCATATTTCATAATATGGACTAGAATGTGTTTGTACTCGCTAAAATTGTCTATCTGCTCACTAAAAATGTATATAATGCATTTTTTTAACTAGAACCTATCATATATTGTATGTGGTGATTGTGAGCATTTGTGTTATACCGAGTGGTTAGTGAATATTAGTAGCATATTTGGTGAGCATGATCATCGTTGTCTATATTAATTATATTATAATAATATTAACGGAAAGAAAAATGTACTACAATTTATTGTATTAATTAATGAGTACCGTTGCATATATTAGCGAGCATGTATTAATGAACACAATTGTATATATATTAGTAAGCATTATCATATGTATGAGCAAGCATTGTTATACATATTAGTAAGCATGTATTAGTGACTATGATTGTATATATTAGTGACATTTGCCATTTTATAATAAAAATTAAGAAATAATGTTAATAAACTTTTATTTTATGCATTCGTGCGCATCAATATATGTGTAAGTGAGAACTATTGTACATATTAATGAGCATGTATTACATACCTAATATTTTTTGGTTATGAAAAATGTTTTACTAGATGATAATTTTGTTGTATATCATTCACGAATGAAAAATGTTTGACTCATAAATGTTTGCTTATCACTAAAAAAAAAAAAA
>NCQV01058586.1:4364-18052 GCA_002740545.1 Lophocereus schottii | reverse complement strand
AAAAAAAACTCTTTAACTTTCAAGGCTGCTCTAAAGACTCAAACTTCTAAGCATTCTCTCTCTAGAAGAAGACAACAAGCACATCAAGTACATATCATCTACTTTCGAAGATCAAATACTCTTTTGGATTGAGATTAAGCCTCGTTTGCCCTATTTCAAGATCAAATTCATCAAAGTTCATCAAAGCAAATCAAATAATTAAGTAGATCGAGAATCAAGCCAGTTAGCCGAGTTTATAGATCCGAGTAACACTCAATTATCAAATTTTTTCCAAAATAGCATTCAGTTATTTTTTTTTTCCCTTAGTAGTACCTAGTTATCAGATTTATTTCCCAATTAGCATTCTTCTACTCAAATTGAGTGTTATTTTGGAAACAAATTGAGTGTTACTAGGGCCATCAAATAGCAATTGCGATAATTAAGTGTTACTAGGGAAAACGAAAATAATTGAGTGTTATTTTGAAAAATAATTGATAATTGAGTGTTATTTTGGGGTATGAACTGCCAGTTAGCCCCCCTTCAAGTATAAATTGGAGGTCAATTTAAACGACTTTCATTTGTCTATTATAACAAATGCACAGAGATTGTACCAACATTTACGATATCAATATAAAAATTTAATTTTTTTCTTAATTTCTTGTCCAATTTATTTTAAGTTTGAAATTTATGTTTATACGGCAATCCTAACGGAGAGAGCATGGCAACTAGCATTAGCAAACTTTCATCCAACTCCACAATATGCAAACCACCAAATTCACATACAACACCCTTGGATCTGGAACACATGAATAATTTTGACAGAGTGCAAAAAATGGACGATGAGCTCTAGTTGTTGCCATAGAGAATTTTCAGAAACATATATTCCGAAAGACAAAAACTCACGAACAATCCTAGCGAAGCCATATCTTTACTCTTGGAGACATCCAATCAAACCAAGGACTCAAGGTTAAAGTACTAAGTCCCACAAAACCAAAACACTTAATTTCAAAGTACAAAATTCCTAGCAAAAACTTGGTTAAACATATAAAATAAATTAAACTAATGCATAAAAACTCCCAAGCAACACGCGGAATACCAACGGAAGACTAATATAAAACAATCACACCATACAATGCTTTACATACCAACCACTGTGTTAAGCTAATACCACATGGATGAAGAGTTGAGCCTCATCTTGCTGCTTAATATCCTAGTTTGGCTCCAAACTTGCTTTCAAAATACAAACAGAGAAAAATCTAAAAATTAAATATTTAAATAATAAAACTCTTGGCGGGGCCTATTTAATTAGGCCCGACGGCCACGAGGTGTCGCTTAGGGCGACCACCCTAGCTGCCCCATAACCTATAAAAGGAGGTTTGGGGAGTCAGCTAGAGATATACGTGCAAGATGCAAAATCCTAGACTCTCTTCTCTTCCCCTCATGACTACCCGACAATCATCACTGGGCTTCAGGTTTAGGATGTGGACAACCTAAGGTGACTCTGGTAGCCGCCTAGCATCACTACGGATGTGGACTATTCCCGATAGTTGTTTCCGCATTCCAGGTTAGTCCTATTTGTCTAACAGTGGTATCAGAGTCAGACTGATCGGATTAGTTTTGTTTAATGCATTTAATAATCTAAATAACAAGCATGCTTAGTTTTGAGAACATGACTATATGATTAGTTGCTTAATTTTCATAATTATGCAAGTTAATAGCATGCTGATGTCACATTAATGTCTTGAATTGACTAAAGATTAAAAATTTAGTTTCAAGAACTGATATTAATTAATGCCCAGATCACTTAACATGTTTATATTTTACAAGCATGATTCTTTATGCGTTTATGTGTTAATTGAAGTCATGCCCAGATTAATCAAGTTCATGCTTAAATTTGCCCATACCTTGTAAAATAGTTCGTTACCTATTACCAAAAAGGATCAATTTTTGACTGATAACTCATGATTCAAATTGATGAAATTCATGGTTGAATGTGTTATTGTTCTACAAGTATGATTGTTTAAACTAATTAACATGACCTTGCATTGCGCTATTATGATGTTTAAATAATCATGACATGTTTTGCATGCTAAATCGTGAAAAGCATGGTTGAAAAAGCCCCAACCCTACTTAGCTGCTAAGCCCTAGTCAACGAGACTCAAAACCCTAACCCTAACTCCCTCTGCCTGAAACTCAACCTAGGAAACCTCATTGGTTTTCAAGGAAATCTCAACCTCGGCTAAAAGAAAAAAAGGAAGGAAAACGGGTACAAGAGGCTCAGATCTAGATCATACCCTTCAGAACTGCCATCGAGGGGTGGTATGTGTAACTCACGCGCCGTCGACTAAAGAGATTTTGGCTCTTTCTTCCTCCAATCGCACCCTTGATCAACGATCTACCTAAATCCGGCAAAGAAACTACGAAATCCACCAGATTGGCGGTGCGTGTGAGTCAAGTGCCACCTCATGAGAGCTGTGTTTGGTGCACAGCTGGTGTTTTCTGGCTTGGTTGCAGCCGATCTGTACGCTGGTGGGTTATTTAAGGCTTTCGACGGTGCGGTGGGGTTTTTCCTTATCTGGGTTTTTCAGCCAAGGTTCAGGTTGAGGTGGAGACATAAGCTGTGAGAAGAAGTCGAAAGCAGCCATAAAAAGGGTCAGAGAAAGCCGAGTGTTAGTGGAGCTTTGTGTTCCACACCTTGACCATGGCGTCGAAGAATTCAGACAGAGAGTTTTTGAGGAGAGAGAACAGAGAGGCACAGGGTTATGCTGGGTTAGTGAGGGAGAGTGTTTTAGGGTTAGTAAAAAGGTGTTCGCAAGTGCGTTACTCACTCTTAAAAGCCCCCAGTTTAAGCTGACAAAGGAGGGTCCAGGTTTTTTGGTCATTGTGGGTTGTTTTGTTTGGCACAAATGTTTGTTTTAATTTGGGCCGTTTTACTTGGGTTGATTTTGTGTTTGTTTTGATTTGAACGGTTCAATATTTGCTCCCATTATCATATAAATTTGTTTTATATGTTGAAAGTGGCCATGAGTTTGTTCTATATTTTTGTCTTTATTTTCATATTATCATTGTTAATAGTATGAAATTTTGAAGTTGAAATATATAACTTTTTGTTATACTCTAAGTTGTTTTTTCATGAATTGGTTCCATAAAGCTTATGTAAATATGTTTTGCATAATAAAAAGTGAATATCTTTGTGATAGTCACTAAATTAAAATGTTAATTAGTTTAACAAACCTCTAAGAAAGTTCTATAAAGTTAAGTTAATAAATAAATTAAAGAAGCTCCAAAATTCATATCTATATATGCTAATTATGAGTTTAGCAAAATTTTCGAACGTATAATATGAATGATGGCGTTTTCTTGATAATTTAATTATTAAAACAATGTCTAACAAAATAGTATATACTTTCAGATATGGCAGCTAAGAACATAATAGGTTGTATGCAATCTAATGATAAACTGGATGGCACAAACTACGATGTCTGCATCTGAAGGTCCAGTTCGCCTTAAATGATGGTGACATGCTGGACCTCTTGACCTCCTCTATGCCTGCTCCGGCTGAAAAAGAAGAGCAAAGTAGGGATATTACTGCTACTGAGCAGTACTAAGAGAACCTAAAGGGGTACCAAGCATGGCTTAAACGTGATCGTACTACACGGTAGACTATGCTGTCTTGCATGCACGACAATCTTCTGGGTGAGCTTGAATGCTTCCCCACTGCTGAGGACAAGTGGGCGCATCTCAAGTTTAGGTTCGGCCAGACATCTGTTACGAGGTTGCGTATCTTGCAGCTGAAATGGATGCAGTATACTATTGACTCTAATCGTAGTATTTCCGAACGCCTTCGAACCATGAGTGCTATGGTTCGAGATCTTAAAGCTGTAGGGTAAGAAGTTTCTAAGAAAGAACAGGCCCTAAATGTGATTAGGGCTCTTCCCAATGACAATGAACACTGGAAGAGTTTTACGGCAATCATGACATACAGTGAGAAAATCAAGACCTTCGAAGCAATCTCCAAACACATCAAAATGTAAGAAGGGCGTATAAAGATAGTGTGGCATTCATTGCCAAAGGATCGGGGCCCAGGGGTAGGAAACCTTGACGTGGCAAAAAGCCCAAGAAGGGCCCCCATCCTCCTCAGAACTCTCGCTTTAATGGGGGTACTGCCAAGAAGCATAAGGCTAAGGGCAATAGAGCTAAGAATATGGTACGTGTGAAGTGCTATAATTATGAAAAGAAGAGCCAGTTCACTCGAGATTGTCCTCAACCGGCCAGGGTACCTCTTTTCACTAAAACTCCTGAATTATATGTTTGTTCCCATGCATTCGTTGCTAACTCCCTTCCTCAATGGATTGTAGACACAGGGACAACAAAGCACATAGTTCAGGACAATGACGGATTCATGGAATTCCATCGCTACCCGGTGAATCCACGAACTGTCGTACAGGGAAACGGCAGTGAAGAAGATGTACTTGGAGTAGAAACATAACAGCTTAAACTTCATGAAGGAAACAAACTGCTTCTTTATGATGCCCTCTATGCACCTGGGGTGCAATGTTCCTTAGTTTCTTATGTTTCTTTAATAAGATTAAGTTTTACTTTTGGATTTCTTTCATATGGTTTAGATTTGTTCTGTCATGGCAATTTGTTTTGGATTTCATTGTTTTGGATTTGGATGATTTTTATGATAATATGTCCTCTGCTTTTGTTTTATACTTTAACTCAAATTCTGAATCTGTTAAGTGGCATGTTAGACTTGGTCTTGCGAGCCGAAACAGGATAAATAGCTTAGTTAAAGAAGGCCTTCTAGATCGACTCACTAGGGTTAAGTTACCTAAGTGTGAATCATGTCTAACTGGCAAGGCAATGATGAAGCCTTTCGATAAGGCCTCGAAAGCTTCTAGTCCCTTAGAATTCATCCACTCAGACATATGCGGACCCATGAATGTTAAAGGATGGCATAGGGCTATCTATTTCATTATTATCATAGACGATTATGCACGATATGGGTATGTGTACCTACTATCTCATCGTTACGAGCCACTCGATGTGTTCAAATGATTTGTAGCAGAAATAGAGACTCAATTCGAATGTATAGTTAAGATCCTTCGAACTGATCGAGGTCGTGAATATCTCTCTGATATGTTCAAGGAGTTCTGTGAGGAAAAAGGTATACAAAGATCGCTGACGATTCCACATACCCTACAACAGAATGGTGCTGTGGAACGTAGGGATTGTACATTGCTTGGCATAGTCAGATTAATGATGGCGCATGCAAACCTCCCAATCAGTTTCTTGGGGATGCGTTGCTTACGGCAACCTATATCCATAACCACGTGCCGAGAAAGAGTGTACCTGCCACACCTTATGACTTATTGTTTGATAAGAAGCCATTCTTAGACCATTTACGCCTATGGGGGTCGACTGGCTATGTTTATAATCCGACCCATAAACATGAAAAAATTGGTCCAAGAGCCATCAAAACGGTGTTCATTAGATATCCCGTACAATCTAAAGTATATGCGATGTACAGGGAACACCCTAATGGTGGCATGACAGAGATAGATTCTTGCAATGTCGATTTTCTCGAGGATGAGTTCCCAACCATTGGTGAAGTGAATAAGGATGTTGAACAATTTGAGCTACAGTAAGACATCCCACTATTTTTCGATGAGGGGGAGAATTTGGGCTCTAACCAAGTCATCGAAGATGGTATGCCTCCCCTATCTAAAAGGAATGGGGAGACTTATCTGCTCAGGAGAATAAGATTCATCGTGAATCTCCTATACATGAGGAATATCAACCTGTGACTGAGGCCTGTCTTCAATCTCCTATTCCTGAACATACAGTTAGTTCACATGCTCAGGACCCCACACCCCAAAGGGATAGTGGGAGCAACTCTCCAAATGCTCAGGGTCCCACACCTCTTAGAGAAAGGAGGAGGGATGCCTCACCTAGGCAGACAAATAACAAAGGCCCCAGAAAATATTCCTGTGTACTCCCTTGGAAGTTGAAAAGCCTACCTCTTATCAAGAGGCAATTGACTCACCAAACCACAAAGAGTGGATGGATGCCATGGGGGATGAGATGGACTCGATGGCGGAAATAAGGTTTGGGAACTTATTGATCTTCCACCCTAGCGTAAGTCTATTAGAAACAAGTGGATTTTTAAGATGAAACGTCATGCAGATGGTTTGATCGATAAGTTCAAAGCCTGTTTAGTGGTCAAAAAGTTTACACAAATTAACATTGTAGACTATGAAGAGACATTTTCTCCTGTGGTGAGATTTGCTTCTATTCGCCTACTCCTAGCCATGGTTGCCCATTTCAACTTAGAGTTGTTTCAAATGGATGTAAAGACTGCTTTCCTGAGCGGTAGCCTTGAGGAAAGGATCTATATAGACGAACCCATTTGTTTTGTATCAAATGGACAAGAGGACAAGGTGTGTTGTCTTAAAAGGTACACATACGATCTTAAGCAATCTTTTAGATCTTGGTACTTAAGATTCCATGAAACTATAACTTCATTTGGATTATCTATGGTTTCAGAAGACTAATGTGTGTATGTCAAAAGATCAACTGGGGGGTAATATTTCTTACCCTATATGTTGATGACATACTACGGACTGGGAACAACTTGGAGATGATCGAAGCCACTAAGAAATGGTTGTCCTCTGTCTTTGAGATGAAGGACATGGCTAAAGTCAGGTATGTCCTAAGCGTGAAAATAATCAGAAATCATCCTGAAAAACTTTTAGGTATGAGCCAGGAGGCATATATCAAGAAAGTTCTAGAACGATATGCATTATTCCAAACTCGTAGGCATTCTAGTTGAGAAGAGTTTAACCTTGAGCCTCGACCAATGCCCAAAACCAGACAAAGAAAGGAGGCGATAAGCAATGTCCCTTTACCCTAGTATCGTAGGAAGCTTAATGTATGCCATGTTATGTACACGGCCTGATATATGCTTTGTGGTTAGTTTGGTAAGTTGTTACCAAAGCAACCCAGGACTTGCCCATTGGCAGGTCGTAAAGAGAATCATGCGCTACCTTTTTGGTATGACCGACTTGGTCCTATGCTATCAAGGCGGGGACCTTAAGTTGAGAGAAAATTCATATGTTGATTGGGGTGATGACCCAGATGAGTCCAAGTCAACCTTAGGATATGTATTCACCTTGGGTGGGGGAGCCATATCATGGTGCAGTAAGAAGCAAGACTGCATAGCTCTGTCGAGTATGGAGGCAGAGTATGTTGTATGTAGCCTAACCATGCAGGAGGCAATATAGCTTAGGAGCTTCCTCTAGGATCTGAACCTCACTCATAGAGTTGATGATCTTATAGAGATGTTAAGCCATCCCATTTGCTAAACATAAAAGAGGTTGCTATCAAGTATATACCCATTAATGAGATGATCATTGATCCATTAACTAAGTCGATTCCTAGAGATGCTTTCAAAGCACATTCGTTGAGTCTAGGACTTCGTAGAGTTTAGTTTTTTAGATGAAATCTTGTTATGTATGACTGATATGTTCTTCTTACAATGAGCATTTATGAAATAAATATTGAAGGTGCTTTGTAATTTATTTATTAGACATGTTGAAATGTTACAGGCTTCTGATTGGGCTAGTCACACGGGCAATCACCCTAACGCATGAGTACCAAGCAGTATGAGACTGAAACATATTGGCACTAGGTGTACAATATTGATTACTTATACTAAAAGTGTATGAATGTGACATAGTCACCTTAGTAAGTCTAAGATGAGACTCAAGGAATCGAATATGAGATATGATTTCATATTAAAGCCTTAAAAGCTGAATCTTGAGTGTCAAGATTAACATTTGGTATATTAATCTAGTGGCTTAGGTTAGATTTTTTTTATGACAATCTAGACTGGCGATTCACATGAGATATACAGTGACGACCCCAGGTAAGTGCATGGCACACATCTCATACTGTGGTGTGCTTAAAAGACAACCATACACGGAGTGACAATTGACCTCCCTATCTCTTATCATTGTGTGACCTTATAGACGATGACGCTTTGCCTTAAAGCTGTGGTATAAAGTTGAAGCTTAATGTTGCTACTTTAATGCGTCTCTCAAGGGTCACAACGTATAAGATTCGACGAGAGCGCTTTAGGAAAGCAGTTAAGGTAAGATGTAATACCATGAGTGTTTAAGGAAAAATCTATCTATCATCGCCAATATTAGCCCGGGCGATTATATTAACTATATAATCATATGATATGTCATGGCATAAGGGATTGTAGATGCCACTAGTGATATTTAGGATGATTTGGGGTATCCTATTTTGCGAAAGTGTTATGTTAGTTAGATGGTAATTTAACTTAGCACTACTTCTTACTTTTCAGTCGCATGTCTTATTTCTGTTATGAAGCGTAAGGAGTTGTGATTCGTAGAGAGCATGTGTTTGCAGCTTTCATGGTTGAGTAGGAACTGTTGGCCGGGCCTATTTAATTAGGCCTTACGGTCACGAGGTGTCGACTAGGGTGACAACCCTAGCTACCCCATAACGTATAAAAGGAGGTTTGGGGAGTCAGCTAGAGATACACGTGCAAGACACAAAATCCCATACTCTCATTCCCCCCCTTCACGACTGCCCTACTATCACCACTGGGCTTTCGGTCTAGGACGTGGACAATCTAAGGTGACTCTAGTAGCCGCCTAGCATCACTACGGATGTGGACTATTCCCAACAGTTGTTTCCGCATTCCAGGACAGTCCTATTTGTCTAACAAAAACAAATTCAAAACACCAAACTAGGTTTCTAATCAGTAATGTAAATCATCTATAAGAAACAAATTATTAGGCTTATAGAAATCCAATTTCAAATTTAGAAAGAGGATGTAATATTGACCTACACAAACTTGTAATTACAGATTCCTAGTCTCTTATGGCCTTCTCACGATCTAAGGCTCAGATATTGCTCTAAGAACTTGTCGGCATTAGCTAGCTCCCCTCTCTTGCTGATCACTGGACTGTAAACGGGTGGAAATGACCTATAAACCATCAGCAAGTAATGGCTCACATTCATTATTACTTGCTATTCACTGGACCCTAGGTGGGTGGAAATAACCTATACACAATCACTAGGCAATGGTTTAAATCCATTATTAATCATAAGCGATAAAAAACACGAAAGAAATGAAATTAGGAATAATAAAAATGATAACCACAATTCATTGATGGAGCTAGTGAAATGAGTGCCGAAAATGAGGAATAAAACTGATTTCTGTTACTTGATATTTGTGAAAGATATTTGCCTATTGCTGATACTAATGTAAGAAGTTAGTTACACAGCTAACTGTATAAAAGCATATGTTGAATGATAATATAGGTGCGCTTCATTTACAAATTTGTTGCACTCTCTTTCTCCTCTCTCTCTACCTTCAAATTCTCTCACTAAAACTTAGAGACAAACTTCCATAGAGGGCCTCAAGGTCATCATGGTGTCAGAGCTCTATGAAGCAATATGAGTTTGTGAGCCGAACCTAAGCATTCATTGATTGATAATCTTTGTCAAATTCACTCCAAAACTTATTGTTAATTGAATTAGAATCAAAATGAGAAAGAGAAATCGCAACAACTTTGTTGAGTTTTAGAATCCATGATTTGTTCATCCTTCGGATGGACTTGGGTCTCTTGATCTATTGAGTGGAACACGCAAATTTAGGTCCTAGAAATGAGCAATCGAGATTGCTTTATCAACGAAGAAGAAACTTTCATTTGTCCATGGAACTCTTCTTAAGCCTATTGATGATCCAATCAAAGGAGATCAATGGGATACATGCAATAATTTAGTCATAACTTAGATTATAAACTCTGTGTCTGATTCAATTGTAGATTCAATCCTGTATATTGAATTAGCTACTGAGATTTGAAAGCAACTAGGGTGAAGATATGCTGTGAGTAATGGTTCAAGAAAATACAAACTCAATAAGGATGTCTACAATCCGAAACAGAACAGTGCTCGTATCAGCGAGTACTATGCAATAATGAGAGGACTTTGGTAAGAGTTGAGTGTTATGAATGATTTGCCTCGATTTACATTTGTGACTAATGAAATCACAAATTTTCGGCAAGCATTGAATAAACAAAATGAAGAGCAGAGACTCTTCCAGTTTTTAAACGTACTTGATAAAACATATTCATCTTAGACGAGTCAAATCCTCCTAATGAGTTCATTGCCTTCAGTTGAATCAATGTGCTTAATTGTTCAACGAGAAGAACTGCAGAGACAAGTTCTAGAGGATGTACAACTTTAAGTTGAATCATCTTCTATAATAAGTAAAAATGCTGAATAGAGATGCACTATGTGCAGAGTAAAAGGTCATTTAAAGGACAAATGTTCGAAGGTCATTGGATATCCTAGCTGGCATCCAAGAGAGAAGAACTCTCAAAGGAAAGGAGGCATAAATAAGCTAGGATAGCTAAATTCAAAATTTGGAATCAAGACTCATGGTTTAGGATTCAAGGCCGCAAATCAAGTTGAGACAGCAGAGCAATTAGTGCCAGGATTAACTTCCCAACAAATTGCACAATTACTTAAATTGTTCCTAGCTCCAAGCAGCTCAATTTCAGTCAATCACTCAGAGGAGACTAATGAAGAGATTGATTATAGCTTTGCAAGTACAGCTGTTTGTTTTCATGCTGAAAAAGAGGCTATTGACTGGGTCATTGATACCGGTGCAACTGATCATTTTACATCTTTGCCTAAGTATTTGCATGAAATTACAAGTAATGTTAAGCTAAAAAATCATGCATTATTTTAACAATTATTTTAATTATATTTTACACTTTATTGCATCTGATTTACTTTATTTTTTATATTTTTCAGGTTATGCATTAATAAAATAAAAAGGGGGAGGCAAGTCGTCGAGGCGTGGATTTTACACGCTTGGCTATAAAGACGGTCCAAAAATAATAATTATGAAAAAAATTATTTCCATAATTATTTAGTTTGGCGTAGGGCTTCAAGAGTTGCAAAAAAGTTAGAAGTCTTGAAGGAGAAGAAATCTAAGAAAAAGATAAAAGAAACCCTAACTTACTAACCCTAATCCCCCTCACTTCCGATATATACCTCCTCCATAAATCAACTTGAGAAGACCCCATCGCACGCCTTACACCCCATCTAACACCTTACTCCTCCCTATTCACAACCTCACCATCACGGCCACACCATAATTCTCACGGAAAGCCCTTTCTTTCCCATTATCGCCATCAACACATCTCCTTCTCGCCTAAACCCTCCTCACGCCCCTCTCCTTCCCTCACACTTATCACCATCATCATAGTATATCAACTCCACACATCAAGCTTCACCTTCACGCCCAATCACTCCATCATCAATGTGATCATCATCATCCTCTACGCACCATCACCAAAAACCACGGCTGATCCATCTTATTAGGCTTGTTTTATTTTTAGTTTTTTGTTGTTTAGATTATTGTTAAACATGAATTATTTGGGTGAAATGTGTGATAGTATTATTAATATAAGTGAGTAATTTTTTATGCTTGGTATAATCTACTTGAAACCATGCTAAATTGATTATTTTGAAACAAGTTTCATGCTTTATTGTCTAGTTGATTTATATTCATGATTCTATAGCGATTAGCGTTTATCATTTATGATATTTGTGTTAAATTAATTAGAATGCATGCTAGTTAGTTTAATACAATTTCGATTGATAGTTTAGAAGACTATAATACGTAAAAGTTATATTCTTTTATGCTTAGGTATCACCCTAATTAATCTGGATGGCTCAAACTCATCTCTTTTAATTAGGCAATCGCTTTAGATATTTGTTAAATCGATTTGCTGGTAAATTGGATACAAAGTGTTAAATGATGTTTTTCTAATTCGTAATGCTCTACTTTGATTAAATTGTTGTGCTGGCGTAAGGGTTATCAAATTAGTAGGGTTTATATTAGGGCTTGACCTAATTAAACTAGAATCCAAGAAAAAATGGAGAAGAACAGCTGGTGGATGTCTTCTACAGTTTAACTCATGAATGAAATTAACTTGTGTATTAATGATAAATATTAATTTCCATGGTGGATTGAGATTATACTAAGTACTCTTCATAAATTTGACAACTTTTGGACATTATTTGTTGCTTAGAGTTAATTTGGTTAATTTGTTAATTTTTGTTCTATTTTTATTAGCTTCAATATAATTTCAATCGACCCCCCCAAAACTATAGTCTTTTAGGAGTGTCTAGGTATTTTTAGATAGTTTAGATTTTGATTTTTAGAGTGGTTATAATTTTAGATTGATTTATATTCAGTTTTAGTATTTAGTTCCTAGAGTTCATATAGTGTCCTAGTCTGGCCATATTTAATTCCGTAATTTTTGGAAGTTATATGATAATATTTCAGAATTATTTTGTGAAATTGATATGTGCAGGTTTTTAGATTATTAATTCTGAAAATTTCGATTTTAGTTGTTAATTCACGATTATTAGGTATTATTAAATCCAGGAAAATGTGGCTAGAATTAGGGTAATTTTCTTGATTACTTTCATATTTATATTTATGTAGATTATTTTATTTCTAATTTCATATTTAATATTCTGCATTGATATTCTGTGGTAATTGTCTGATTTAATTTTCCTAAAATCAATCAGATATTATTCTGGAGTTATAATCTCAAAAATTGAAGAATATTAGTTAGGTTACTGTTTGTCTTTTTTAATATTTATTTTCTATTCATTATTTGCTATTTTGATTTTTAATTGGAAATTAGTTATTACTCTGTTTTCTTTATTTGCCCAGATTATTTAGGATAGCTATTTACTATTTTATTTCCAGAATTAAATCTAGACTATTTAGGAGTAAAATTGGATATGTTTCCAATTTTTATTGATTAAATTTGATTTATTTTAGAATTACAAAGAATAGAAACAATAAATTAGAGTAGTAAAACCATCTAGAATTAAACAAGCCTTTTGACATAATCTTTCCTCGTGGAATTGATCCCTACTTTTCTAAGCTATAAAAGTTATTTATAATTCAAAGTAATGGTTAAATTTGTAGCTCTTCGATAAGCTTTACAAATTTTGGCACTGTTGTCGGGGAAAGAAAATTAAATTGCTAGTTTACTTTTATTTAATTTTACCCCTTTCATTGCTTTGTTTTAACTTTAGTATTCTATTTTATTTGTATGTCTTCTTGTAGTGCATGAAATTAAGGAGTGGTAAGGACAATGGGGAGGTCAGGGATCAATCATTGACAGCTGAAATCCAAGAGAGTCAGCCTGACCCAGTAAGTTTGAGGGTTAAAGAGGTAAGCATCTCTACTCTTCGAGAGCTTGCTACTCCTAACTTAGAAACCCAACCAATGTCCATTACTTATGCTGTTTTAGATAAGCCTTTGAAATTAAACTCAAGATTTATTAATTTATTACCTAAGTTTCATCGATTGGCTGGAGAGGACCCCCATAGACACATTAGTGAATTCCTTATTACTTGCTTTGCCATGGTGCCTAAAGGAATTTCTGAGAACCAAATTAGACTAAGGACCTTTCCCTTTTCTTTGCTTAGTAATGCTAAGGACTGGTTATATTATATGTCTGCTGGATCTTTTTCTACATGGACTGCATTACATAAATCATTTCTAAAAACGTTTTCTCCTACATCCCGTATTGGATCTATTAGGAAAAAAATTTGTGGAATCAAACAAATGA
>NCQV01058570.1:13926-25856 GCA_002740545.1 Lophocereus schottii | reverse complement strand
AAGACAATCAAGATAATAACTCAACTGATTCTTAATTCCAATTTCAAATTATGAGCACTCAAAAATAAGAAAACTGCCATGATTCTCTCTTCACATATGATACTTGCCTTAATGAAATTATATGATATTATATGAACTAAACAAGGCAATATTATCTCTTGATTTTAGAGTATTTTCTTGCCATATTTTCAGCAGATATTGTGCAGTGTAACATCAGCTCAAAATCATGACAAGGAAGGTAAGAGTATCAATACAACATCAGGGAAAAAAATTAATGGCCTGAAATGCCATTTCAGCTCATCCTGACAGAACTTCCTTATTTGGTGGATGAATGCTTATAAATAGCGAACAATTTCAAGTAGAAAGAGAAATTGAGAAGGCAAACGAAAAAGACAGCATTGAGCATCTACTTCAAACCATTGTACTAAATATTTTTGGTGATTAAGTGTTGTCAGTAAATTGAAGATTCTTTATTAAGGAGTGAACTTAGGAGTTGGTGTGAGGCCACAACTCCTCCCTTCTTAAATGAAGTGGTTAATTTAAGTACTTGGGATTTTTAGAGTAAGGTAGTTCTGAGAGATTATGAGAGTTCATCTTAATACAAGAAGTAGAGTGTCGAATCCTAGAGTTAGATAACTCTAAGAAGAAACATAAGCCTGATTGAAGCCTAACCTTGTTAAAATATCATTGCGTTTGATTCCTATTTAATTTTCGCATTTATTTTTAGTTTGTTAAATAGAATTTCAATTTCATTGCAATCACCTATTCAACCCCCTCTAGAGCGATCTGACTCTTCAATTGGTATCAGAGCTAGTCCTACACTCTTTAACTTAGTAGTTAAGTGGGTGACGATCATGGCCTTTTCTGGAGATGTCAATATTCAAGGGCGCTCTACTATTAGACCTCCTTTATTTAAAAGAACAAATTTTGCATATTGGAAAAATGCTATGCTAATTTTATTGAATCTATAGACATGCAATTATGGGAAATTGTGAACAGACCATATATTGTGCCCAAGATCAAAAAAGACAAGGGGGAAGAGATCGATAAACCAAAAGACCAGTATACAAGCACTGATTGGGAAGACTCACTAAAAACTCTAGAGCTAAACACATTCTCTACTGTGGTTTAGATGCTAATGAGTATAACAGAATCTCTGCCTGTGATACTACTAAACAAATCGGGAACAAGCTAATTGTTACATATGAAGGAACAAGCCAGGTTCGTGAGACTAAAATGAACATGTTTGTTCATCAATATGAATTGTTCAAAATGCAGGCTGACAAATCAATAAAGGACATGTTCACTCGGTTCACTGACATCACCAATAATCTGAAATCGCTTGGCAAAAGCTACTCAAATGAAGAAATGGTAAGGAAGATCCTTCGGTGCCTTCTGAAGAACAAATGGGGACCAAAGATCATTGCAATTAAGGAAGCTCAAGACCTCAAAAAATTGGAACTAGATAACCTCCTTGGAAAACTCCTAACTCATGAGATACATCTCAAGGAGGAAGATCGAGAAAGTTCCGGGAAAGGAACTGCCCTTAAAAACCACAAAAGAAGATTGCTCATCGGAAGGCGAAGATCCAGATAGCAATGATTATGAAGCCTTCTTCCTTATTGTGCGAGGTCTTAATAAAGTACGACTGAAGAAAAGATTCAACCAAAGAGGATTCAATGCCAAAGGATCTACGTCGAAAAGAACTGAAAAATTCACCAAAGGTAAGTTTCTCAATAAAGATAATACTAACGTCAGTTCTTGCTATGGTTGTGGCATGTCAGGTCACTTGCTAAAAGACTAGCCACTAATTCAAAAAATGGAAGAGAAAAGGAAATTTAAGAAGAAAGAAAATAAGAGAGCTATGATCACCGCCTGGAGCGATAGTGAGACAAGCGATAGCGAAAGTGATGAAGAACACACTACTAATACCTGCCTCATCGCCAAGGATGTACAAAATGGTGAACAATCTGAATACGAAAGTACTGAGGAGGTAGATATATCATCCCTATATGAATGTTCTAAAGATTAACTAATTGATGCCTTAATTATCTTTGCAAATCTAGAACAAAAATATATGTCTAAGTATAAAGGCCTCAAGAAAAAGGTACGAGAACTAAACCAGAAAAATGTAGGCCTTAAATAATTGAATAATGAACTTCATGAAAAAATCGAAGACCTAGAAATCAAAAATTTGGAATTATCAACCAAGTGTGATGCTAAGCACAAAATGATCTTTAAATTCACCCTGGGACAAGAAAACTTGGACAAACTACTTAGCACTCAAAGAGCATCTTTTAAGAAAGAAGGGATCAGATATGACCACTTTAACAATAAGAAAAATTACAGGAATTTCGTTATAAAGCCCACTCTATATGAAATGAATGCAAAAACATGCAACTATTGTTCAAAAGATAGTCATATTGCTTATTCACGCTCACTCAGAAAATCCACCTCAAGAATCATTCAAATATGGGTCCCTAAAGGAACAAAAACCTCCTAATGCAGTAGCTTATAACTTCGAATCTAGATTTAACGCCAAAAGTAGAAGGAAGGGTTGATTTTGTGTTTTGCAGATGTGCTTGAAATCTGGACAAGACTTGTGGTATCTCGATAGTGGATGTTCAAGGCACATGAGCGGTAATGTTTCCGTGTTTACTGAGATCAAAAAGAGAGGACATGGAAGTGTCACCTTCGGAGACAAAAGCATAGGTAAAATAATTGGTGTTGGAAAAATAGGTAAAGATCCCTCCAATTCCGCTGAAAATATTTATGGATTATAATTTAATTTATGAAGCACATCTCAACTATGTGACAAAGGAAACCTAGTAACCTTTGACTCAACTCACTGCATAAATCTGAGAAGATTTCTCTTTGCGGGCCTATAATAGATAACTTTTATGCTATAGACATTAATAATGTTCCTTCACATAATTTGTCATGTTTTAAAGCGTCACACAATGAGGAAAAATGGCTACGGCATCGAAGACTGGGTCATGCCAGCATGCTACAATTAAGAATTTAGCAAAAAAGGAACTAGTATATGGACTCCCTTCATGTAAATTTGAATATAATCACATCTGCGATGCCTACGCTAAAAAAAAACAAGTACATAGTTCTTTCAAATCAAAAGATAATATTAGTACATCTAGACCATTAGAACTACTTCATATGGACTTATGTGGACCAATACCTATACAAAGTTTAGGACACAGTAAGTATATCCTTGTAATTGTAGATGATTACTCTCGATTCACATGGGTTTCCTTTTTAAATGAAAAGAACAAAGCTTTTAAAGAATTTTCAAAACTTTGCAAACAATTACAGGTGTATAAAAATTCACAAATCGTATTTATGAGAAGTGATCACGGTAGAGAGTTTGATCACAAAGAATTCACAGAATTCTGTAATAATTATGGAATTGCTCACAATTTTTCAGCACCACGTACAGCTCAACAAAATGGTGTAGTAGAAAAAAAAAATCACACTTTAGAAGATATGGCCCGCAAAATGATGTGCAAAAGTAATGTCTCTCAAAACTTTTGGATGAAAGTAATACTGCAAATTATATTCTGAATCGATGTTTAATTCGGCCAATTCTGAAAAGAACACCTTTTGAATTATTTAAAGGGTAAATGCCCTAACATCTCATATTTTAAACCTATTGGATGCAAGTACTTTGTTCATATCAATGAAAAAAATAACCTGGGAAAATTTGATGCTAGAAGTGATCAAGGAATATTTATGGAATACTCTATGCATAGTAAGGCATATAGAATTTATACACACCAAAACTATCGAGGAAAGCATTCAAGTGATTTTTGATAAATCTAATGACGTTGTGTTAAGTGGACCTATAGTCCAGGATATGAACTTAAACAAGTATGGTGACCATGAACAAGAAGCAGAAGAAGAAATAAAATATGCTAATAATCTGCCACAGAACTACAACAAGACTCTTCACCCCGGAAGAAGAGGAGCCCACAAATGAAGAAAATTCCCCACCTAATACGTCACAACAAGAGGTAAACCAGAAACACTTCAAGTATAAATCATCACATCCAATGGATAATCTATCGATAGATATATCTATAGGTATAAGAACCCGCTCATCACTGCGTAACTTTTGTGCATTCTTTGCATTTGTATCTCATATAGAACCTAAAAATCATTGAGAAGCTCTTAACGATTCTAATTGGATAAATGCCAAGGAAGAAGAACTAAATCAATTTGAACGTAATCAAGTACGGACACTCACGACACGACCAAAAAATCATCTTGTAATAGGAACAAAATGGGCATTTAGAAACAAATTGGATGAAACTAGAACTATCATAAGAAATAAGGACCGATTAGTTGCTGAAGGCTATTATCAAGAAGGCGGCATCAATTTTGATGAAACATTTGCCCCAATTGCAAGATTAGAGGCTGTTCGCATACTACTAGCATTTGCATCATATATGAACATCAAACTTTATCAAATGGACATAAAATGTGCATTTCTCAATGGATATCTATAAAAAGAGGTCTGTATAGAACAAGTTCCTAGGTTTGAAGATCCTAATTTTCCTACTCATGTTTACAACCTTCAAAAGGTTCTCTATGGCCTAAAGCAAGCCCCTAAAGCGTGGTATGAGCGACTAAGCAAATTTCTTTTGGATCATAATTTTAAAAAGGACACATTGACAAAACTCTGTTTACTAAAACAAAAGGACATGATTTCTTAATAATTCAAATTTTTGTTGATGACATACTATTCGGAGTTGTAACTCTTTGTGTGAAGAATTTTCTGACCTTGTGAGCAAAGAGTTTGAAATGAACATAATGGGCGAACTAAAATTTTTCTTAGGACTCCATATTAAACAAAGCAAGGATGGCATCTTAATTAATCAAAGCAAATACGTCAATGAACTTTTAAAGAAATACAAAATGGACCAAACTAAACATGCCAAGCCACCAATGGCCACTAATGAAAAGATAGATCTTGATAGAGAAGGTAAACCTGTCAATGAGAAGGTTTATCAAGGCATGATTGGATCATTACTCTATCTTACTATTAGCCGACCTAACATCATGTTCAGTGTATGTTTATGTGCTAGATTCTAAGCCTCACCCAAAGAATCGCACTTAACGTGTGTAAAACGAATTTTGAGATATCTAGCAGGGACAAAAAATTTAGGACTATGGTACCCTCGAGGAGGAGACTTTTCTTTAGCTGGGTACACTGACGCAGACTATGCAAGTTATAAAGTTGATAGAAAGAGTACGTCAGGTACATGTCAGTTTCTTAGACTAAGTTTAGTCTCCTGGCACTCCAAGAAGCAAAACTCTATCACTCTTTCAAAGGCAGAAGCAGAATACGTCGCTGCTGGTGCTTACTGTACTCAACTACTATGGATAATGCAGTAGTCACAGGACTTAGGAATTGGCCTCAAAGAGGTTCCTGTTAAATGTGATAATAAAAGCGCCATCAATATTACTAAAAATCATGTGCAACATTCACGCACTAAACACACTGAGGTATGCCACCATTTTATTCGTGATCAAAAGTGATGTTTCTTTGGAATTTGTGCCTACCAACGATCAGTTAGCTGATATATTCACCAAACCTCTGAGTGAGGATCGATTTAATTTTATTCGTCAGGAACTTAGAATGATAAACATAGATGCATAAATTGAGGGGGAGCCCTCCCTTATGAGCAGTGTACTACAGGAATAATTAATTCACATAGAAAGGGGAGGCAATGCAACTCCTGATGACAACCGGAAAACAGTAATAACATACAAATCAGGTACGCTCCTAGGTGTCACTAGATTCAGTTATTCTGGCTTGAAAATTAATTTCAATGCCGTAACATGAATCTAGCATAAACTAAATTGAGCAAGCTTGACCGGAGAAAATTACTCTATAATTTTCCTCCTATCAACTACCAATAGGATTTAACCATTTCCATAGCTTAAAATGTCCCAGTTCTAGACATAAAAGCCTTTCCTTTCTGGACTGGCAAACTTGTCCGCCCTTCATAGCCCTTAGTCGACCATGTACAATCAAGCCTGCACAAAACCAAAAAAAAAAAGGAAATTACTCTTAATATTGAAAAAATGCCCTTCCTTCCTTGACCACGATTGACTTGCAAAAACAAGAAAGGAAATACATTCTCTCTCTCTTACTTTCCTCTTTCCCTCCCACACTCTTCTCCATTCGGCCACCATACCCGAAATCCCCCATCCAAGATCTCCTTGTTCCTCACCGAAAATCCCAAGCAAGATTCTTCCCAAATTCACCATCTCCTTGCCTCAATCCTTCCAAATTTCTAACCCTAACCTTGATTCTCCAATTCAAGGCCCCATTCTCACCTATGAAGTCATCCTCTTCCACCCATCTCACTCCTCAACCTTGAGAAGCACCTTGGCACCTAAAAGCAAGACACCCAAATCCACCTCCACCACTTCCAAACCTTGCAAAACCATCGCCAAAACTGGGCCTGTTCGCCGGATTGCTTGGATCTCAGTCCGGCCGACAACCACCCCTTTATTGACAGCCGACAAACACTTCACCATCTCGGACTCCAGCTCTGACACTGCTCAGCCACCACCATCTCCACCGGTTTTCCACTGACCTCCAGCATCAGACGCACCACCGACAGCTTCACCACCGCCTCTACTTCGCCCTCAATCGCCAGTCGCTCGCCCACCGTCACGACCCCCGCCAACCACGACTGTTCTCCACAGTCTCCTCCCCACACCATCGAGGTTATCCCTCAAGCTTGGTTCCATTCTAATCTTGCTAGGGAAAATTTTCTTTCCCGTTTTGTAAATCGATCAGTTTATGCTTGTGAAAGGGTGGATGTTGAGTCATTCAAAACTGAACAATTGGCATTTATTGATTATCTCTTAAGGAGTCCTTGTGGAAAGTTGCTAGCTTTAGAGGATGAGCACTACCCTCAGCTTGTCAAAATGTTTTATGCCAATGTTCAGGTAGCTAAAACCAGGTCTACAGTAACCCTTGAATGTCAAGTCAAGTACACCTGCTTCACTCTAACCGAATCTGATTTGGCTCAGATACTTGACTTACCGACCGTCCAACAACCCATCCTATCCCAAATTAAAGTTAAGAATTGATGTCTAGCTAAATATGCAAATCTCCTCACATCCTCACAAGGGTCCAATTTATCCTACGTAATCCTAAAACACGACCCTTGCCTGCTGTACTATGTGCTTGTCTGTACCATTCTGTCAAAACCCAACTCCACTGATAGTCTCAACCACAAAACTCTTGAACTCATATATCTACTTATATCTGGCATGGCAAGCTTGGCAAGCCAATTAACTTTGCTCGCTACATCCTTGGGTACATGGCCAAAGTCAGCTCTATCATGCGTCCTGCTTCCCTTCCATGGTCCAACCTATTGACACTTATTTTCAAGCACTTTGGTGTGTCTCCTGACCATGAAATTTGTGAAACCAAAGCAATTCCTGTCATCACACTCTTATCTCTTAAACACATTCAGTTCTTTCAAACACCCTCTAGCACTTAGAAATTCATTGAAGAGATGACCCCAGATGAGAAAAAGTTTGTCAATCTTCGTTTTACCAAGCATGTCAAGCCTCGCCTCATATCTCCCTCATCTGTCCCACCTCCCTCCCCTCTGACCATGCTATTAACCTAGACAAGCGAGTTTATGAGCTTTAGGAAACCGTTGACAGACTTGAGTACATCCTGATGCAACACATTGATTCCTTAGATGGCATCGCCCACAATCGGGCGATCTTGATCAACAGCCTCATTGAACTGCAATCATCCCTTACCAGCCAACTCACCGAGCTCAATCAGAAAGTGGATGATCTTCTTCATATGAGCAATGTCACTGTCACTCATCACTGTGCTCTCAAAGGCGTTCCCCTGTCTACTGCCGAACAAGTCTAGTAAACCATGCTACTCACCTCATTAAAGCCGCCAGCAAATCCTCCCAATCCAAGCTCTGATTCTACCCTTTTCTTGCTTTTTCAGTTGGTTTATGCCCTTAGTTTATCATGTTGGTATGCTCAGACATATAAATTTTGTCTCATATTTCCTCTTGTTGATGACAGAGGGGGAGAAAAATATGTTATCTTGTGTTAGCTGGTACTTTTATGTTATCTTGTGTTAGTAGTACTATGCTTAATTCCACTTAGGTATGAACAATATGTCATCTAGAAGCTCTATACGTTGCTTTTTCCACTGAGTTATGCTATTAGGAAAATTATGCCATGACTCTCTTACTTAGCTCATTACATTTTTATGCTTAGTGGTTATATCTCCATTCTGCTATCATCCTTGATATGCCCTGCCATATCACAATAGCTCACTATATTGCATTGCCATCTTTTGATTGAAGCACACGATCAATTAAACTTGCGTAGGATAATTTTGGCTTTTATCAAAAATGGGGAGATTGTTGAATTTATTAGTGGCTAAAAGGGTTTTTGATGAAATACCAAAATTAACTAAAAAGCTTTGAGGAAAAATTGAGATATTAAAAAGGAAGAGAATACAAAGCCTAAAGCAACTTATGGAAATGTGTGGATGCTTTAAAAAAAAAGATATGCTTGATCTTGAGACAATCAAGACAATAACTTATCTAATTCTTAATTCGAATTCAAATTATGAGCACTCGAAAATAAGAAACTGTCATGATTCTCTCTTCACATATGATACTTGCCTTAATGAAATTATATGATATTACATGAGCTAAACAAGGCAATATTATCTCTTGATTCTGCCATATTTTCCTGCCATATTTTCAAAATATATTGTGCAGTGTCAAATCAGCTCAAAATCGTGACAAGGAAGGTAAAAATATCAATACAACATCAGCTGGGCAAACATTAATAGCGTGAAATGCCATTTCAGCTCATTCTGACAGAACTTCCTTATTTGGTGGACGAATGCTTATAACTAGCAAACAAGTTCAAGCAGAAAGAAACACTGAGAAAGCGAACAACAAAGATAGCATTGAGCAACTACTTCAAACCATTGTACTAAATATTTTTGGTGATTAAGTGTTGTGAGTAAATTGAGAATCCTTTATTAATGAGTGAACTTAGGAGTTTTGTTAGGTCACAACTCTTCCTTTCTTAAATCAAGAGATTGATTTAAGTACTTTGAATCTCTAAAGTACGATAGCTCTGAGAGATTATGAGAGTTTATTTTCATATAAGAAGTAAAGTCTTGAATCCTAGAGTTGGATAACTCTAGGCGAGGACTTAAGCCTGATTAAGATCCAACCTCGTTAAAATATCATGATGTTTGATTCCTGCTTAATTTCCAGATTTATTTTCAGTTTATTAATTACAATTTTCATTTCGTTGCAATCACCTTATTCACCCCCTCTACGGCGATCTGACTCTTCAGATTAATTGAACTTACAAATCAATATACATAAATTATAAAGTTAAAAGTGACTATAAACTATTATTATAGATTTTTTAATGTATACAAGTCTTCCTAGCATTGACGTTAAAAAATATCTTCCTTTGGCCCATTTTAACAATTAACACAAACGAAGATGTTATCTAAGAAATAATAACACAAATGAAAAGAGAAGTACTGCATCCTTTCACCCTTTTTGTGCAGAAACATTATTTCAATGCGACGCAAATACGAGTGCAGCACGATTAAACGAGGAGTTGCATGGATTTTCGAAATTAAAAACAAAGAGAAAAAGAAGAGGAAGATCGGATCAAAGCTAACAAATCTTTTATAAGGTGCATAAGTAGAACACACATTTCCTTCGAGCATAACCTTATGTTCTCTGTTTTTTTCCCCTTCATCCACCCATCGCCTCCCCACACCCAAAGAAAAAGTACCCAAAAAAAAGGGGGGGGGGGTGTTGATGCTCCTTTAAACTTGACAGCTTATTTAAAAAGAAAAAGTACCAAAACTGTTGGAACTGGCATGCATTTAAAGACCGCTAGTTTATTGCACATACTAATTCGTCTACTCGAATAGTTGCTACTGCCTACTTGCAAACCCTACCTCATTAGCCTTTCCTGTTAAAGATGAGATATTTCGCATGTGGATACTCTTGACAATACAAAAGTTAACGTAGCTCAAAATTCATTGGTTCACGTCAATCATCCAAGTCAGAAACTCAAGATTTTGACAATATGCATAAATTCTGACTTTGGTAAATCCAAAAATGTGAAATACCGGTATCAGATATGCATAAAACGTTAGCCCCCTATAGCCGAATCCAAGCAACAAAAAACCGGAACCATAATCAATTTGATTTATCCCTGACCCAAAATCATGCAAGAGTCTCGAGTATGGGACCATTTAAAATGGTTATTCCTATCACTGTAATTAGTTACTTCAGGACATTGTGCCCAAGCGGATTTAATCAGTCATAAATAACAAAAGACCTTCCCACATTATCACCGCAAATGACATACACATTGAAGAGCTGCATGAGCAGCAACTTCCCAGCATAACTGCACGTAGAGTAGCTCGGGTATGTAATCAATGTGCTTGGTTGGACTATGTAAATAATAAAGACGGCAGAGTCCATTTTCTGCAAATACAGCAGAGAGAGAAACTGCAAGGTCAGTCTACACAACAGAGTGAAATAACTCCGAAATAACTCCGAAAATAAATATTACTACTTTGAAAACCAACCCTACAGCTGGAAGAGTGTAAGTTCCACTTGAATTGAGTACCCCCCTCATGGATTATGGTCCACGGCCATCCGCTTGTACCAGATTTTATCCATATAAAACCTTGGATTCCCATCTCTTCCTATTTGGATTCTAATTTCATTTAAGAGCCAGCACTTCAAATGGGAAGGCAACCAATTGGTATGGACAGGGTCAGCAAGAGAGCTTACCAAGCCACATCAAAACAGTGCCTGAAATTACCCTGGGTGAGGAAGCAGTGAAAAGTCGGATACATGCGACTTACCTGTGTAATGAACGACAACTACTATGAAACCTCTTCATTCCAAAATATTTGCACTTTAATTAATTGAATCACATGCGGTTCCACACAACTGTGGAAGTATTGCATATGGAAAATTCGGACATATATACCCTCACTAAACATTTGCAAGCACCTCAAAAAATGTGCATGTTCAAGGACAATATTATCATTTTATCACTTAATTTATCCTTTTGCATTTTGAACTTGCGTTTCAACCAAGGAATCAAATGCAATTTTAGTCATAATTGCGGTATTGGTTGCGGCACGGAAGAATCGCCATAATGCGGTAATCATGCTCCATATCGTGGTTGTGGGGTAAAAACACGGATTGCCCAACTTAGAAAACTTTCCGATGTAGTCGTTTCATCTCGGAACGGCCACAATTTGAATCCATGGTTGCAACCCGCAAATTTCAAACCATTTGGGGATGATAGCAGAAGACATAGATGGCGTTTAGCAAGGCATTTCATTTCATTGTTAAACATTGTTTTAATAATTTTGGTTAAGATAGCCTATCTAAATTTTAGGAGCCTCACATCACTTGCAGGAACATTTTAGAATTGGGGAGAGGAGAGACAAGGAAAGGATAATGGGCTTTCATCCCAAGTCTCAATGCTCATTTACTGAACTGACTTCTGATGTAGTCTGTAAGCCCTTGTTTGAAACAAAAAGAATGGGTAATATTTTTGTCAGGAGGGGAATCCCAACTCTCAATGCCTATTTACGAAAGCTAAGTGGCTTCTACAACAATAACAGCAATTTTTTACCATCAGGAATATCGTGAAATTGCCCAACAAAATCAATGCAGTTTTTTGTTTACAAATTTCTCATATCCCAAAAACAAAGCAAGTAATTAGCACACACACAGCATAAAAAGAGCTCTAAGATTATGAAATGTATAATAATCCTCTGAATGTCACTGCTGATTTTTATTTTCTTTCCCCAACTTTGTGGATTAAGAGAATAATCACAT
>NCQV01058569.1:112-17431 GCA_002740545.1 Lophocereus schottii | reverse complement strand
TATAGATAAAAAAAACCAGGAAAAAGGGAACGAAAATATGAGAAAAATAAGGAGGAAGGTACATTTTTTAATTTTGTGATATATAAATAAAATTTTCAAAAAAAAAAAAACTGGAATTAAAAAAAGGTAGAAAATTTTTTATTGGGTTGCATTGAGCCCTAAAAGCAGGAATTAAAAGGCTTTAGTTTTTCACTGGAATGGCAAACAGGAATGGGGGAGAGAGATAAAGATACGAAGCCGTAAGCCTATGTCATCTACTGAAGCAGTTTACCCGCCCCGTTTTCTGCCTCGCTGCTTTTTTTTTTTTAATTAAAAAAAACAATGGGTCAATTTTTTTTCACCTGTTTAAGACTTGTTCTTTTCGTCGGTAAATTTCAAAATATTAACTTCAATTCATTTTAATCTGCTTTGACTCATTTTTCTTATTTTAACCAAGTTCAATTTATCACATAAAAAATTCAATCAACTTTAACCTATTTTAACTAACCTCAACCTATTTGAATCCAATTCACCCTTTTACTCATATCNNNNTACCCACCAAAAAAACATACCGTAAATACTAAATTTTACAGGCACAAAACCAAGAATAGAGTATTTATTTCAGTTGGATTGGATGGCTAGACATAAATATGAAATATCTATGATATAACGTAAAACATAAACAATTTAACCATTTGAGCACTATAAGATTACAGATAATAGACATTGAAGTAGAGGTCGACCTGTTTAATCCATTTAACTAAACGGGTTAGATAGAATTTTTTTCATGTCGAGAATCTTGACATGAGCCTAACTCATTTAATTAAATGGGTTAAATGTATCAATTTATTTAATTAAACGAGTTAAAAGTGTTAACCCATTTAATTAAATGGGTTGAAAATTTATACCTAAACCACTTAATTTTGTGTCGGTTTCAAGTCATTAAATCGTATTGGGTCAGTTTTAGCCAATTCTACTGCCTACTCAATTGGTCATTTGTGTCAGGCTCGACTCAACAGTGGTCTCTGTAGGCAAGGAAGAAAATACACAATTGTCGAGTTAAACCCAAAAAACACGTAACCCTAACCAGAGTAATAGGGATGGCAATGGGGCCAGTACGGATATTAAAAATAAAACCATACCCATACTTATTGGGTTTGCAGGTTTGCGGGTTTTATTTTGGTTCACATATAGAATAAAAATTAATACCCATATGCAGCCCATATCCAAGTACGATATATATTTTTGTCAGTGCAAATGTGTAATATTGCGAAGTTGTGATATTTTAAGAATATATTGCTTAGAAATGTGAAATAAAATGCATTATTGACTAATTTTTTGTTAGACGAGTTTGGATTTGACTTAAATCGAAAAAAATATTGAACAAAAATGTTTTTTTTATCTTAAAAACAGCTACGGATAGGATGCGGGTATGGGCGGGTCAGGGTTATACCCATACCGTACCCATACTCGTACCCGTTTTTCAATATCTGTCCTATATCCATTTAAAAATTATTTTCACCACCCACTTGGGTTTAGATACGACAGATTTTATAGATTTTAAATGGATACGTCACATTCATATTGCATCCAGGACTTTTTTTTTCCATTAAAGATATGCCTTAATTGGCATCATTGAGCTACAAACATAGCTTGATCTGAAAACATAAGTTAACTTAATTGAGTATAGGATTCAACGACATTATATAAACTCCTTCCTTGCCTCGAAACTTTGATTGAAGATTTCAATTCACTGGTGAATTTTTCAAAAAGTTATAAATATCGTATCGATTATTATACCGTTTTTTCACTGGAATGAGACATACTAAATTTATGTACCATTGTACCGAGCGCGTGCTGTTTTGAATTTCAAAAAACAAAAAATTCGAAATTTTAGTGTATCGAGGAGTATTTGATCGAAAATATCAGTAATCGCTCCGTATTTGACGGTACAGAGCGACATTGCCTAATATTTGACTAGTACAATACCGGATAATAACTTGTGCCGTTTTTTGACCGGTACAGTACGTTTTGACCGATACTTGACGATACGGTATGGTGTTTATAATACTGAAATTTTCTCACTAGCCATTATGCAATTTTCACTAGTATGAAAGGGAGAAAAATACGCATATTTATATTTTTCTTTTTGGGAGGGGGAGGGCATCCCAAGAGATAATTCAAACTTCAAAGGCTAACGGCAGTCACAGACTTACAGTGTACTATTTTTTTTTATTTTTTTTTTGGGGGGAAACATACAGTGTACTAATTATCAAAGATGAGAAGTGGGTTAAAATCCTTCCAAAGGACAGAAAAAAGGGTGCCTTAAAAAAAAAAAAAAATGTGTAGGGTGTTGGTCTGTTGGACCATAAATTTCCAGTCGGGGAAAGCAACAAAACATGATCATCAATTTTAAAAAAAAGGTAAATCACCTTTTTTTTTTGCATTTCTTTTTGTTTTGTTGAATATTCACTATGCGTTCACTCCATATGGTAGGGTTATTAGATTTCAGATTAGCAAAAGACAAAAAAGGCAAAAATAAAAAAAAAGAAAAGAAGATAATACAACATTAAAAAAAAAGAAAAACAAGAAAAAAAATTTAAACCAAAGAAGAAGGGGGCCTGGGAAAAGGCTGCATGAAAGACAAGTGTTTGAGGTTAAATTATCCCCTAAATAAAGCCCCACTACTAGTACTACTACTACTAATGTATATCTCACTTTAGTCAAGTATGTTTGCGGAGGAAAAGGGCCTTCTGCAAGACTTTTATCTTACATTCATATATTTTATTTTTCAAATTTTGACTTAAAATAGTAACAATAGCACAAATGTGTCAAATAATGTAAGTTTGATATGCAGGACATATGTACCAAACTTTCAAATGAGTTCAAGTACATACGACACATATCAATTTCATTAGAGTTAAAAGGTTCTTATGTCGGAAGCACTATTATAGATCAATGTCGAGTAATGTAGATGTTACTTTAATCATTTTGCACACCATTTTTAAAAATTCAGGTATGTCAATTTAAAATAAACTAAAAAGTTTAAAAATAAACTACAGATTCGATTCTATTGTACATTTGTTACATATATTAGAATATTATCGGCCTTTTTTTTGTGTGTGTGTGGCCATTTTAAGAGGAAGATCTTAAATTAACCTCATTTAGGTCAAAGTCTTAATTTATATATGAGATAATCCGATAAAATTGTGTTTATGAGACTGTTGGTTTTCTTATTAATTGTACTTTTGTCTATATATATCTTACATCTTTTATCAAGAATTCAAGATGGTGTTGATCAAAGCTGGTACAAAGACTAAACTATTTCTGAAACCTATGTTCATATAGCAATGAAGAGCATGTGTTTACACTGTAGCTGCCTTAGATCCCTAGTATTGTTGCCCATGAGTTTACCAGTGAGGTCGGTCGATATAGATTTGACTAGCACATATACTAGTACTAATATTAGCCCTTACTAGAGCTTAGATTAAAAATTACTTCCACATGTCGTTCAAAATCAAAATTATTAGTATTGTAAGAACCATTTGCATTGATACTTATGTTTATTAAATAATAATGAGGGGACATTAGTAATATTAATGCTAGTGCAAATTCAAGCATTCAACTTGATAGCTGGGTGAGAATGCATGGATTGCCCTAATATGTCCTCTTGCATTAGTAAATTTTACCCTCAATTATTATCCCTTTAACTTGAAGCGGTGGAGTTCAAATCGATTTAAAAATGTGCTTTAATTTGACTAGAACTAAGTAGGGAAGGTTTTACACGTGTTATTTTTAGATGTTCATATTCTAAATCATCATTCATGCTACAACGTCTAATAGCTGCTCGCGAAAGTTTGTAATGTATAAAGATGGTTCAACCAACAAAGGTTCGTTCAAGTGGTCTGATCACCTCTTCCTGTTAAGTAAGATATCAGGTTCGAGTCTTGTGAGTTGAGAAAATATGTAATGAGAAGGTTCTATCCTTTATTTGGCCAATAACAGCTGCACTCTAATAAAATAAAGAATCTGAGACCAAGTGGTTTGACACCTATTCCTGTTAAGTAAGGTTCAAGGCCTGTTCATTATGGCCCTTTTACAACAACTTCTCACTTCGAAGTACTCGAAACCGCTATTAACTGCTAACTATTAGTTCAGACCCTCCAAGCCACTTTAACTACTTCTGCATAAACTACTCTAATTGCTCCTATTTGCTCAAACTCACTCCTAACGACTACTTGTATATATAATGTTCATGGTTAAACTGCTCGAATATGTTGTTAACCACTAACTACTATTGCAAACTTGTTACATTGAAATCAATATGGACAGAAAGCAAGGGAATTCCCATCTCTATCATTGAATTTAAGTCTTACATTTTATGTTCTAGATTTCTTATAGATTTTCTATAATATTCATTTATTTTAGTTACAGAAATATATATACTTTTTTAATGATACTACCAATATACACAATTTATAAATATCTTATGAACACAATATTTACATAAACATAAAAACATAATATAACGACGTAAATTATATTTGAGTTTCGACATGAAATATATATTATTATAGATGACCATATATTTATTTATATTTTAAATTATTTACTTAAAATAGGAATTTATTTGAAGAGTTGTATTCAATTTTGTTAAAAAAATTTTTTTTTTTAGTTATACTTTGCTTATTCGATCAAACTAATATTCATATAAAAAATTTTGGACGAAATTTTATTCACCAAATTTATGGGGATTAATATATTTTATTATTGTGCAATTAACTTAATTAATTTTTTTTAACAAGTATATTATTTTAATATTATTATTTTAATCCAAAACGTTCATTACAGAATAAATTATGCTATACAACTCTTCAACAATTCAACAACTATTTGCATCCATTCTTACAACTTTTTACAGCTCCTTACAACTCCTTACAATTGCTTACATCTTCTTACAGCTCCGTGCAGCTCCTTATAACTTCTTATAACTTCTTATAACTCCTTACATCTCCTTACATCTATCTATCGATCTAAAATACAAAATAGAACAGACCCGTCTTCTTACACCTTCTTACATCTTCTTACAGATCCTTGCATCTTCTTATAACTCCTTACAGTTTCTTACAGCTTATTACATCTCCTTACATCTATCTATATATATCTAAAACGCGAAATAGAACAGACCATTATAAATGCTCATAGATGTAAGGAGATGTAAGAAGTTGTAAGGAGTTGCAAGAAGATGTAAGGAGCTGTAAGGAGATGTAAGGAGTTGTAAGGAGATGTAAGGAGTTATAAGGAGAAGTAAGAAGCTGTAAGGAGCTATAAGAATGGATGTAAGGAGTTGTTGAAATATTAAAGAGTTGTATCGTATAATTTGTTTTACAATGAATGTTTTGGATGAAAAATAATAATATTAAAATAATATTATTATTAAAAATAAATAATTAATTAAGTTAATTGCACAACAATAAAATATATTAATCCCCATAAATTTGGTAAATAAAATTTCATCCAAGATTTTTTATATAAACATTAGTTTGATCGAATAAGCAAAGTATAACCAAAAAAAAACTTTTTGACAAAATTCTTCAAATAAATTTCTATTTTAAATAAATAATTTTAAATATAAATAAATGTACGGTCATGTATAATAACATATATTTCATGTCGAAACTCAAATATAATTTACGTTGTTATATTATGTTGTTATGTTTGTGTAAATATTGTGTTCATAAGATATTTATAAATTTTGTATATTGGTAGTATCATTAAAGAAATATACATATTTTTGTAACTAAAATAAATGAATGTTATAGAAAATCTATGAGATGCAAGAAGATGTAAGGAAATGCGAGAGATGTAAGGAGATGTAAGAAGATGCAAGGAGCTCTGAGGAGATGTAAGAAGCTGTAAGGAGATGTAAGCTCTTAGCTAAATCCCAAAAAATGCGAAATAAAACAGGGTCTTAGGGTTTGTTCTATTTCGCATTTTAGATAGATAGATAGATGTAAGGAGATGTAAGGAGCTGTAAGAAGTTGTAAGGAGTTGTACGGAGCTGTAAGAAGATGTAAGCAGATGTAAGGAGTTGTGAGGAGCTGCAAGAAGCTGTAAGGAGCTGTAAGGACCGATGTAAGGAGTTGTTGAATTGTTAAAGAGTTGTATCATATAATTTGTTTTACGATTAACGTTTTGGATGAAAAATAATAATATTAAAATAATATACTTATTAAAAATAAATAATTAATTGAGTTAATTGTACAACAATAAAATATATTAATCCCCATAAATTCGGTGAATAAAATTTCGTCCAAGATTTTTTGTATGAACATTAGTTTGATCAAATAAGCAAAGTATAACCAAAAAAAAAAATTTTTTGATAAAATTGATTACAACTCTTCAAATAAATTTCTATTTTAAGTAAATAATTTTAAATTTAAATAAATGTATGGTCATCTATAATAATATATATTTAATGTCAAAACTCAAATATAATTTACGTCGTTATATTATGTTTTTATGTTTATGTAAATATTGTGTTCATAAGATATTTATAAATTTTATATATTGGTAGTATCATTTAAAAAATATACATATTTCTGTAACTAAAATAAGTGAATGTTATAAAAAATCTATGAGATGTAAGAAGATTTAATGAAATGCAAGGAGAAGTAAGGAGATGTAAGAAGATGTAAGGAACTGTAAGGAGATGTAAGAAACTGTAAGGAGATGTAAGCTCTTAACTAAATCCTAAAAAATGCGAAATAGAACAGGGCCTTAGGGTCTATTATATTTCGCATTTTAGATAGATAGATAGATGTAAGGAGATGTAAGGAACTGTAAGAAATTGTAAGAAGCTGTAAGGAGCTGTAAGAAGATGTAATGATGGATGTAAATACTTGTATAGTATAATTTGTTTTACAATGAACCTTTTCGATGAAAAATAATGATATTAAAATAATATACTTATTAAAAACAAACAATTAATTAAGTTAATTACACAACAATAAAATATATTAATTTTCATAAATTTGGCGAATAAAATTTCGTTTAAGATTTTTTATATGAACATTAGTTTGATTGAATAAGCAAAGTATAACAAAAAAAAAAAACTTTTTTGACAAAATTGAATACAATTCTTCAAATAAATTCCTATTTTAAGTAAATAATTTTAAATATAAATAAATGTATGGTTATCTATAATAATATATATTTTATGTCGAAACTCAAATATAATTGACGTTGTTATATTATGTTTTTATGTTTATCTAAATGTTGTGTTCATAAGATATTTATAAATTTTGTATATTGGTAGTATCATTAAAAAAATATACATATTTCTGTAACTAAAATAGATGAATGTTATAGAAAATCTATGAGATGTAAGAAGATGTAAGAAGATGTAAGGATTATGTTAAGGATGTAAGGAGCTGTAAGCAGATGTAAGAAGCTGTAAGAAGATATAAGCCTTAACTAAATCCTAAAAAATGCGAAATAAAATAGGACCTTACTTACATTACAAATTGCATGCATAATTCATTAATTCTTCTTCCAACTTATAAAGTTGGTCCATTAACACATCTTGTATGCATTGGAGAAATAAAAAAGCCTACAAGTAATAGAAAACTGAATATTATTATTAAACATTTTGGTAATTTTACAATTATGGCCTAGCTATAAATACTATATGGTACTGTATTACATTGTATCATATAAAAAAAGGTACAAAGTAATGTTTGGTTTTGCACCATCAAAATACTTGTTTGTATCGGGTTGTACATACTACCCAACATTGAATGGTATCCATATATACCAGGCAAAACCCACATGTTTTAGTCAAATCCCGTCTGATACACCCTTTTTTTTTTTAAAAATTGAAAATGGTACAAACCCAATACACTAGTACAAACATCTAACATGTCTCATTCTTGTGGCAAAATGGTACAACAACTGTTATAGTATTTATATATTTGATTAACACATAAATAGGTGAAATCAAGGACTTAAGACTTCTACCAACTCTTCTTGTTTAATTTGGTCTTTTTTGGGTAAATTCTTGTTAATAATCTAAATTACAAGAGATATCAACACAGATTATTTGACTTGAGAAAATTACAACAATAATTTGATCTTGACTTTATTTTTTGCAAATAATCTGATCTGAAGATATTTATATTAGTGTATACAATTAAGTCAAGCTTACCTAAACTCGTTACTAATATACTTACAAAAAATAAAGCCAAAGCTCAAAACATTCATTATAATTTTCTCAGGTGAAATAATTCGCATCAATATCTTCAATAATTCACATTATTAACTTTAATTTTCCCCTTTTTTTCCTTTTTATGTTATAAGGAACTTAAATAGAAGGGGGATTGGGTGAAAGAGTGGGAAGGGAAACAAACAAATTAGGGCGTTAAACGCCAGCCCGGATGTTTCGGGGGCTTGTTTGAGACAAATTTTCTGCACCCACCTATGCTCTATACAACTCATTCTCCCCCCCCCCTCTCTCTAATTTTTAATCTCAGCTAATTACAATTAACTTTAACTCTGTCTCTCTAACCTCCTCGTCTGTTTATAATAATTGATGTAATGCAAGCAAGTCCAGGTGAAAGCCAAGCCAAGCCAAGCCAAGTGAAGTGTGTGTGTCCCCTCTGTTTTGACGCCGGTTGGCATCTCATACCGCTCTTTTCCTCCATTTATACTCGTCCACATCCTCCTCTTCTCTCCCCTCTCTCTCTAAGATTCATTCATCCAACCAGCATCGAGCTGCCTTCCCAGACAAACCTATCTGGGTTGGGCTTCAATTTCTCTCTCCTCTCCTCTCCTCTGCACTCATCAATGGCGTTCCTTGTTGCATGCACTCATTAATGCGCGCGTCTTCTTTCTCCATCTATTTTGATCCCCATCTTCGTTCGTATCGGAACTTTGTAACTCTCCATATATATTCATCTTTCTGCTAAACAAGAGAATGTATGAATAGTAGTAGTAGTAGCAGCAGTTGATGAGTGTAACGGCCAAGCACTTAGTTTTCTGCTTCTGGGTTGATTTCTTCTCAAACCAAATGAGACTTTCTCTCTAGCTTCTACTTGCTTACCCCTAGACTAGACTAGAGAGAACCCATCATTAAAAGTCTGGGAAGAAATTAATTAAGCTTTTGATTTGAGTTGAAAAAAATGGCACCAGCAGCAGCAAGTAACTGGCTCTCGTTTTCTCTCTCCTCCATGGAAATGCTTGCAAACTCTACACACTCTCACTCTCACTCTCACTCTCACTCTCACTCTCAAACTACCCAGATTTTCCCTCCTCCTCAGCTTCATCCTTCCCACCATTTCTTCCTCGACCCCTTCTACTCCAATGGTACCCCGCCTTCTCTCTCTCGCTCTCTCTATCTCTCTCGGTCTCTGTGTGATGTATATTTTTAATGAGTTCACTCGGTTTGACTCCGTAATGATTTGATTTTGCAGACTGGGGGAACGCTGCAAAAGGGGAGGTGATGTACGCGGACTATGTGGTGGAGACGCCGACTCTGGCGGCGGTGCCGAAGCTGGAGGACTTTCTCGGCGGCGACAATACGGCGTCGTATAACAGCACCACCAACGCCACTCAGGACGTCGACTCGTCCTCCCACTCCCAGTTGACTCACCTCTACGATCCGACTCACCACCACAACTACTTCGCCGACCACCCCCACCACCAAGATCTTAAGGCGGCAGTGGCGTTCTCCACCAACTCAGGCTCCGAAGTCGACGACTCCGGCTCCGTCGGAAGAACGACTCAGCTGGGTTGCGGCGGCGCCACCGAGTTCATGACTCACTCGACCGAGTCGACTCAGTGCCCTGTCGCTGGAAACCTCTCGCTCGGTGGTGTTTCTCAGACCTCGGAGAAACCCACCGCCGCGGCCACCACCACCGCCATAGTTTCCGGCGGCGGAGCGGAGTCTGATGGTGTGAAGAAGATCGCAGATACTTTTGGCCAGAGAACCTCCATTTACAGAGGAGTCACAAGGTCATATTCATACCCACTTCGAAATTTTTAGTACCCTCTGGATTTTTGAAGATCAATTGAATAATTTTGTTGTTTAGAAATTAATTAAAACTAAATCTGGGTTGGTTTGAACTTGAATGCAGGCATAGGTGGACTGGAAGATATGAAGCACATCTCTGGGATAATAGCTGTAGGAGGGAAGGCCAAGCTAGGAAAGGGCGTCAAGGTTATTAATTACCCCTAATTAGCCCTTGATTTGATTAACTAATTAACTGATTACTGTACGATACAAGTTCTAATCAATTAAACTGTATAATTCTTGATGTGGTTATTTATTTGTTCTCTGAACTAGAAGAGTAGATATTGACAGGGGAGGAAAAATGCCTGAGTGATTGAAATGAAAAGAAAGATGCATGCAAGGGGAGTATGAGAATAGGGCATAATTTCAGTTTTGGATTTTAAGATCTTCAAATAAATTGAAAGTCAAAAATAAATAAACATAAATTAAAAAGAAAAAAGCCTGCAATGGTGTATGACTGACTATAAGAGTGTGATTTGATGTGGTTGCTGTGTAATGTGAAGTTATGAACAAATTACAATCAATGTGGGTTGTACGTTACTTGGATTTTTTTGGTCCAGAAAATCTGAAAAATGTGCCGTTTCTTTCATTTCAAGTTCAATCTCTCTCTCTCTCTCTCTCTCTCTCTCTCTCTTACTCCACTCGCTCTTATCAGTCAGGCGAAAAAAAAAAATGAAAAATGTGCCGCCATTTTTGCAGTTTCTTCTTATCTGTCTATCTTTGGGGCTTGGTTGGTCACGCCTGTGTAAAGTCCATGCCCCTGCTCTGCTCTGCCTGATTTGTGCTAACACTAAATTTGTGCTTCAAAAGTGCAAATTCAAGAGGCCTCCAACCGAGATTGCCTTGCCATCCTTATGGGTCTTTGATTCTCTGTTAATTGGTGTCAAGCTAGCATTGGTCCATGAGGAGTAGGGCGAGTCTCATAGGTTACGGACAGACTCGGAATTGAGACTTTGTTTAAGGGGAGTAGATATTTAATTAGTCGAACCTTCTTTTTCCGGTGACTTGCATTAGAAGTGAAAATTTTCCGGTTATTTCTTTATGGGTCTTCCGTTCTTTGTTAACTGGTGTCAAGATAGGGTTGGTCCATGACGGATGGTAGAGTTTTGTCGACAAATATTGGTTAGTTCTATAGTAAGAAAGTAGAAGCCTAATTTGTCTAGATGACGAACTTTTTGTTTTGAGGTATACAACAATATAACATGTAGTGTGAATCCCATCTACACTTTGCTGTGGTGTGAATCCCATCCGATCAAGGTTAATAGTATCAATGTGAAATTTGTTTAGAGGTATTAATTAATGGGAAGTTTCAGGGATTAAAGTGAACATATTTAATTAATACAGGCAAATGTTTTCATTTCTCCAGTAGCGTTTTCTGCTTTTGCTTTCACATTTGCACTTTTTCTTCTTTCTCATCCTATGCATGTTGAGGCTTTAATTTAGAGAGAGAGAGAGAGAGAGGCAGTCCAATCTGTGGGTTTGACCAAGGCACCGAATTGCGCTGCACTAAAAAGAATAGCCCGTATTATTAGGCCCTTGCTTTTCTGCCTACAATACTATGGGTACTGCCCAATTAGCCCAAAAGGGATGCAACCCCCCACCCCCTTTAAACGAAAAAGAAAAAATGATAAAGTTTTCAGAAAAGACAAATTTTTTTAGTTCACCCAAAAAATTACTCATTAATGTGTGGTACTTAGATGATGGAAAAATAGTACGATTGAATAGTATACTTAATACCCACAAAATCTAGACTTGTAAAATGGTCGGGATATGGTATTTCGGGTATCACATTGGCTTAACACGATGTAATTTCTATTTTGCGCCATTTATGTTTAGTTTTCTAACGTATGACACGTATTTTGGACGATGGTGTCGCTTCTTTGATTGTGGGTCTATTTTGCCCCATGTATGTTTGGTTCCTAACATTTGGTTCTTCTCTGTATGGCATGTGTTCCGGTACTTTTGGCGATGGTGTTGCTTCTTTGTTTGCGGAATGCAGTGTATTTAGGTGAGCAATTTATTAAGATGTTTACTTCAGTGCTGAGTATCCAGTGATATTCTAGTCTAGTTCAAATGTGTGAAGAAAGTAAAAGATTGATTGAAAAACTTTGTGCATTATTGATTCAGGTGGGTATGACAAAGAAGAAAAGGCAGCCAGGGCTTATGACTTGGCAGCTCTAAAGTACTGGGGTCCCACTGCCACCACCAACTTCCCTGTAATTTCCGCTTCCCTTTTTGAATTTCAAGCCCTTCAGCTGTCTGTTTACCACAATAATCAACTTGAAATCATTGCAATTAAGCTGTCGTAGTTGTTGTTAATTATGTGTTTACCCATGTAGATTTCGAATTACACCAAGGAGCTCGAGGAGATGAAACACGTGACCAAGCAAGAATTTATCGCATCACTCCGAAGGTTCGCCTGTTCTCTAATCTGTGTGCTAAATTGTGCTGTTGTTCTATGTGCTGGTTTCTGATGTTATTGTATGGTTTTAATTCTCAACCAGGAAGAGTAGTGGCTTCTCAAGGGGAGCATCCATATACAGGGGTGTCACAAGGTGAAGAACCCAGCTTAGTTTTTAGTTCAGCATTTTTTTTCCCCCTTAATGAAGCACTCAAGCCGGCATCACATTTTCTGCCTAGGCAGAAGTCCGGAGGTTGTGTTTGGTTTGATTTCAAGTATCTAAACTTCCTTTTAATCTGTTTCGGCAGGCATCATCAGCAAGGGCGATGGCAAGCAAGGATTGGCCGTGTTGCAGGCAACAAAGATTTGTATCTCGGCACTTTTGGTATGTTATGTGTGATTCAATCACACGACGTGATCCACTTTGATAACGTACATTCAAAGCTTCTGAACTGTAAAATAGAAACCTAACTGAATAAATGTATGGTCTCAGCGACTGAAGAGGAGGCGGCTGAGGCATATGACATAGCAGCGATCAAGTTCAGGGGGGTGAATGCTGTCACCAACTTTGAGATGAGCAGGTATGATGTCGAGGCCATCCTCAAGAGCAACCTTCCTATAGGAAGTGCGGCCAAGAGGCTGAAGCTCGCCACTGAGTCAAGTGATCAGAAACCGGCACTCAGCAGTACTGCAAGTAGTGGCAGCAGCACCATCAACTTTGCTGCCATCCAGGGGGTCCTCCCAATCTCATCCTCTGTGCCATATGACACTGCCACAGCCATCTTCCATGAGAACCTTCTGCATCACTTTGGCTCGACTGGTGGGGCCCAAATGGTTGGGTCTACCGAGCCCTTTGGGTCAGCTATTACCCCAGTGGCTCTGATGCCACAGACACCAGCTGAGTTTTACATATGGCCTCACCAATCTTACTAACCTGGCCGGAGTTAGGAAGGGCGTAGTTTAAGTCATTAGTTCAGTTCAGTTTAGTTATAAGTGCTATTGATCTAAGAAAGCTAATTTTGGTTCCTAGAATGTCTCTGTTTTGACAGGTTTCCTAATGGTTCTTTCACTGACCAACATCTTGTGATCTGACCTGACCCATTTTCGCCTTGTAGCTTAGTGGTTGACCTCATGATAGAATGAAAGAAGAGGGGGATTGGACTATGCTTTGGGGGTTGTATTAGAGGCAAGGAAATACTGGAAATTTTGGTGTATGTATAGCTTTCAATAGCTGGATGAGTATGACATTCGGTGAAATGGGTCTTTGTACCAACTTATGCTCTGAAAAAGAAAAGAAGAGAAATATTTGAATTTCATTTTGCTTCCTTCTTTGTTTCGTTCCTATATACGCGTTGCAATATTGTTCAGTCAGATTACTGGTCTCCTGATGCATTCATTTGGCCACTACGCCCTCCACACAAAAGAATACGGACAAATGGAGATGGAGTTTATTTCCATGATTAGTTTGGAAATATTGTTAAGAGATCCGATAGAGACTCGGTTGTATGCCTTTGGGCTGTGTGATCTGTTTGAGACCTTTTATACAAGCAAAATTCACGCTGAGAGCAGTGGTAGTTTAAAATGAATACACAATAAAGAAGATATGTATGACATGAACATCAATGTGACGAATGTTTTCGGTGCTGGCTATCCAGTTACAGAAGCAACCCCATAGGCTTTTGCTTTCGCATCTCTCCAAAATTGCGGTCATGGTAAAATCTTCGTTGTTTATTTCATTTGATTATCAGGGACTCCCAAGCACACGAATTGTCTACAAATGAATAATTGAAAGCTTGTTATTCAGCAGCATAACATGTCTTATATGCCCATGTTAATCAATATAAATTCATATCCACCAGAATTTAATTCATGTAATTGCAATGCCAAATTCTCCGTACAACAATCGATGAGATCTTATCCTAATAATTAAGACTCATTCTAACCTGGTGATTGAAACTTCAAATTTAATTCATGTAATTGCAATGCCAAATTCCCCATACAACAATCGATGAGATCTTATCCTAATAATTAAGACTCATTCTCTCTTCTGTGACTTTTTGGAATTAAGAAAATACTCCATACAACAAGAAACAAAATGATGAAAATAAATATGACACTTAATTTGAAGGTCATTTCTAGGTTGCAAAATACCCTCTAACTAACAAATAATGCACATCAGGACTTCAACCGGGCCAACCCTTCCCGGGCCAAATCGGACTCGGGCTCAACTTGAAGGCCCCGCTGAAACGCATCCAAGGCCTCATCTCTCATCCCCTTGAGCTCGTAACACTGGCCCAACAAACAAAACGCCGTCGCATTATCCCGAGTTAGACCCACCGCTTCGACCAGGTCCGACACAGCCGAGTCAACTCTCCTTCTCCGATTCACCGCCATCTGCAGCTCCGCCCGCTTCACTAAGGCGTCCGCCTTCTCTCTCTCCGACAGAAGCTTCACCGCCGGCGGCGATAGGGCGGCGTCGAGTGACTTGATGGCGGATGTCCGGTGGCCCATGAGATCCTGCGCTAGTGCTTTTAAGATGTGCGCCGCCGGATCTTTGGGTTGCAGCGCTAGGGCTTTGTCGGCCTCCGCGACGGCGTCCTTGGCCAGCGATGCGGCGGCGGAGCGGTGGCGCGTGGATCGGGCTCGGCTGAGGAGCTGCGCGCCGATTAGGAAGTGGCGGTTGGATTGGACAGTGGCGCGGTTGCTCGATCGAAGCTTCGTGAAGGCCTTCTTCGGGAGGTTGTAGATTGCGAGGAAAATTCCTAGGGTTAATGCGAGGAATGCTAGCTGAATCGCTGTTTCCGGTTGGAATTGCATCTTTCTCTCTCGCCGGCGGCGAAGCTCCGGTGTCCTAGCGAGTGGTGGTTAGGATACTGGGTTAGGGTTTCTGACCGGATTTTGTGCGGCTCAGGAATTTGGGCCTGAGTGTGTATGGGCTTAAATGGTGCCGGTTACAGGTAAGGCTTTTTCTCCTTTTTATTTTTTTTTTAAAAAAATTGGTCGTCACGATTTCAAAGTTTCATTGATTATTTTTGCCTTTTGTTAGATGGTAGGAGGAGATATTATTGCATACTCTTGATAATGATTAGTCGTTGTATCTATGTATCTGTTTTGCTCCGCTCTGATTGACATCTTAATAATGAGTCTCACTGTTGCAGTTTGGGCGCGTCTGTTAATGCATCATTGAGTTCATCTTTTTTTGTTTTGGTGGTTTGGGTGCACTGCGGAGTTCTGATGGGATTCGGTGCATTAGTGTTAGTATGAATTTGTATTAGTAGACGTTAAGAGTTCAGCTGATATTAAAAGTTTAGCGAAAGTACATTCTTTGGACAGATGAAATGTACATGCTCTCAATAGTTCTTTTCTTCTCAGAAGGACTGCGTGCTAAAGACTGATTGCATTTGGGTCTGAATCCATAAGAAACAATGACTGCTTCCACATATATGTAATCATACCGACCAGCTTAGCTATCAGTGTTTGGAAACTGATTGCACAAGCACAAACTTGATTTATCCTTACAGAACTTGTGTTTCTTTGTTGATTTTGCTCGGTGCTCCTCTCGTCTGATGTTGTGTAGCCAATTTTGCTCGTTAAACGAAGGACTTGAGGAGTTTACATTGCTTGTCACATAACCAAGCATGTTGGCTGATAAACTTCTTTTGTGTTTTGGAGTAAGATTAGGACTTGGTGCCTATGAATGTAGAAAAAAAGGCTTCTCATTACCAAATACAAAAACATACACTGTACAAGTTATTAAGATATCCCACAGAATCAGAGCTACTCTCCTTCAGCTCTTTTTGAGGGATTCGGGTTTTGGTAATATCTGCTACTCTGGTTCTTTAATCTCTCTCTACACTCCAAAAATACATCCCAGAACTTTGTTGACTAGGACTAGGAGGGAAGCAAACAAGGGGACAAGGAGAAATACATACCCTAAGAAGAAAAGGAGAAAAAACAAGGCCCCTGGGAGCTACTCCATGACAAGCTCCCTATGGCGATTGAGATCCTGGAGGTAGTTCGAGCAAGTGTAATCCTCCAGGTCACATGCATCTAATAGTAGTGATCTTGGGCCCATAGATGCCTGCTTCATGTGATCAACTGGCCCGCCCTCTCCCCTCAGTATCTCTACAACCTGGATAACCAAATTCAAATAAGAAAAGTTGTTCATTTTAGCATATAATGGTTAGCAATTAGAATAATGCACAGGTAAAGGAAGGAAGAGACGGAGATGGTATACTTTGTTCATGTAGGGGCGTTCACCAGGTGAGTGGTGAATGCACATTGAAGCTACTACCATGGCATGCTTCATTTCCACGGGGTCATATTTTCCCCCTAGTTGTGGATCTGCTAGTTCCTTCACATTGTTCGAGTCTAGGAAGGGTTTTGCCTGGGAGAAAAAGAAACATCATATTTTGTCAACTGCCATGATTCCCAGCTGAATCCAGAGCACATCTGATTTCTGATCTTTGAACTACTACTTATCACTAGGGGGAAAATATCTAGTGTTCTAGCATGGAGAGCATAAACAAAAAGGGAAAGAAAAGCACAAACCAATAGGTGTTCGCTGTTCTACATTTCTCAAAGATCTTTTTAAATTTGTTTTAGTAATATACCCACATAACGAGGCTTTGTCGACTGGGATCAACGGCAACGGCATGACGGCCTGTTATGAGCTCTAGCAATAGCACCCCATAGGCAAACACATCTGTCTTCTCATCAGCTATCCCATGCATGAAATACTCTGGAGCCAGGTAGCTGAACAATAAGACACGAGATTAGCATTGGCCAAAACCTATTCGAGTAGAGTCAGATGCTCAAGTATATATATGTAGCCGTTTATTTTCTTTACCCAAATGTTCCCTCTATAGGA
>NCQV01058565.1:3084-25181 GCA_002740545.1 Lophocereus schottii | reverse complement strand
TTGCCAAAAACACACCAAGTTTACATTCGTAATGTCTAACCCAATCATGAACAGCATCCAAAACTGATATGAACTTCATTTTCCAGACCCTTAACCGTGTTAACTTCCCATATCATTTTCTCCATTACACACTCAAATAGTGCATGCATATCAGATTCATGGAAAGCTCCACAAATCACACAACTCATGTCAATCCCAGCAATACACCTAGACAAAGCTTCGGAAGAAGGCAAAGCCTTGACATAAGCCCTCCAACCAAACATTTTGACTCTGGGGGGATGTCAAGGTTCCACAAAGCCTTCCAAAAACATGTCAGTTCATTGCCACTACTTTGAGGCTCCCACCCCAATTTGGTGCTTTGAATTAGATAGTACACTGATGTCACAGTAAGCTAGCCAAATGTTGTACAATGCCAAGTAAGTCTATCACCTGGCTAGAAATTACATATCGGCATAGCTTTGACAATTTCAGCATCCACCTGCAAGAAAATATCATCATAGGGTGGTTCCAATCTCCTTCTTTATTAATTGGATCTCCACTCGAATTAAGGCAACCGTAGGCTTAGAAGGGGCAAATAACTTTGAAGGAACATGGTCTAACATGGTCTCTACAACCACTTAGAATATCATACACTCAGTGAATAACCATCTCCCACTACCCAACAAGACCCTTCATCAGCCACCCATCTTAGCCCGCACAAACTCCTCCATGGGAATTACTTCCACTTGATGATGTAGTATCTCCTAAGGACTTTATGGCAATGTGTATTCTAGGAAGAATAGGAGATTTCGTAATTTAGGGATCCTTTTTTAGGATAAAATCTTTTTATTTTCCTAGATTATTTTTAGTTATCGTAATCTTATCATAATCTTTGGATTTATTTTATATTCTTTTTTCAGTAGTATTGATTCCTATATAAACCCCCCCGTGCTCTGGGGAAGGACACACCGGAATGAATTGAATTATTAAGTTTTCAGAAGTTCTTGTGTTATTTTCTAGGTGTGGGAATTGCTCTTAGAGCGTCCTACATCAAATTGGGACTAGAGCTTTTGATCCTAACCGTTGCGAAACCCTTTCTCATTTTTTTTCTGTTTTGGCTTCCCTTTGATTTTCCTTTTCCTTTTTCCCTTACGTTAGGAAAAACTAAAAAAAAACAAAAACAGAGAAAAAAAAACAAAACCAAAAAACCCTAAACCTTCGCTGCCAGCCTTTGACGCCACCCTTCTTGTCCGCCAGCACCACCTCTGACCACCCCGCGAGCCCGCAACCTCGGGTCAACCACCACCTCACATTCACCGACCCCAGCCGCGAACCAAAACCTAAAAACCACAAGTGTGCCAACTGCAAAATTCACAAACCCTAACTACCCGAAACCCTAGACTCCAAATTCACGTTCAATCCTTCACATTCATCCCACATTGATTTCATTCCTACGTTACCCACCAAATTTCGTCCCAAAACCCTAAAACAATTCAATTAAATTGCTCCACTTCGTGCGTCAATTGTCCGCGCCACAACCGCGAACCCTAACACTAAAAATCGTCTTTGATTCATCAATTTCTTCCAAACTTGACGCCACGTCGCCACCCCTCCACTTCTCTCACTGTTTCGCCCCCTTGCCAACAGTCTCCGGCACCGGCCGTCAGTCCTCTCGCCGGAAAAGTGCTTTTCCAAGGCATGGGTTCTGTGCTCTTCTCTCACTGTTTTCCGTGCTGTTGTTGCTCGCTGGTGTTATCATAAAGGTCCCATTATTGCTGCCTACAAGTGTTCAAACCCACTTGCTTGACCACTAATCTCCACCAACGCTTAATCCGATTCTGCTATCCCAGAAGGTACGGAGCCTAAACCATTACTTGCGAGTCGCCAAGAGGCACGGGAAACTTGATTTACCTTATTAAGAGTTTGATTCTCTATAATCGAAATTAGCCTAATTCCTAATTATTTGGGTCTTTGAGTGTTTGCTTAGATCCCGATTTCTCATTGCTGCTTACTCCCTGCTTGGTTCGAGTTATACTAATAATCCATATCAAACTTTTGTGCTTTGTGGTGTGTGTAGTGACTGTTTATCACTGTCGTTATTGTTGCAACTTGGTTTAATCTCTACACTTACATCTTGCATTCATAGTTTCATCCATTATGTCATCCTCACCCAAACAGCCTTACTAATCTCATATTAACATCCTATCTAAAAGGCTTGGCCGTCAAAATGGTAGGTTTGACCAGCTCGAGGCTAAAATTGACAAACTTACTCGAGCATTTGAAAAGTTACCCATGCTTGACCAACCTCAAACCCCACCCCAATTTTGCCTTGAACTACTTGTTTGGGGGGGGATGATCGTCGTCCGTGGGTTGTTTATAAGTCAAATCGAGCTAATGAGCTTGAGGAGAGAGTACCTGAACCAGCGACTCCATCTAACCCTCGAATGTAAGGGGAGGGGAGTAATCTGAGGCATGACAAAGGGGACCATAGGAACCGTCGATTCGACACCCCTAAAGATGACAGAAGGACGGGTAACCATAGGGAACCTAGGCATACAGACCTTGAAACTGATCGTAGGAGTGTTCACGAGGGTTACTCCGATATTACTCAAAAGGTGAAAGTCAATGTACCCTCTTTTGATGGAAAAATAGATGCTAAGACTTTTTCTGACTAGATAGTTGCCATGGAGGATTACTTTGACTGGTATGAGATATCAGATATTGAGCGGGTTCGATTTGCCAAGATGAAACTCGTAGGATCTGCTAGAAAGTTTTGGCAAACTGTGACGAGTCACCTCGAGCAACCTCCCATAGTTCAATGAGAAGTCATGAAAGATAGGTTGAAAGAAAAGTACCTTCCTTCTTTCCATAAGGCACATCTTGTCGACTAGATGCTAGACCTTAAAGAGTCCACCTTCAATGTGTGAGATTATACCAATAGTTTTGAGGAATTGACTCAGCGTTGTGACCTTCTAGAAGACCCTTCCATTACTATAGCTCGCTACATCCGGGGCTTACGGACTGACCTTAAGAGGGAAGTAACATTATCTGCGCCTTATACTCTAGATGAAGCTTACCACAAAGCTTTAGAGGTTGAAAAACTCGATAAGCTTTACCCTGTGCGACGTACTGCTCCTTCCTCTAAGGCCCCTGCCCAATCTATTGCTAAGATGAATGAGTTTTCTGCGAGTGCTTCAACTTCTAAGGGTCACAACCCTCAAATCCCATATAGAGTCACCCCGCAAGGAGCGTCCTCTGGTACATCTCGTAAGCCAATCCAATGTTTTAGCTGTCGTGGGAGAGGCCATTATGCTTCTGAGTGCCCTCACCGTACCCTGGTCCTAAAGCATGAGTCCTTTGGACCACCCGAACTTGAGGAAGAGGTTGTCGACCTTGAGGTAGATTTTGAAGATCTGATTGATGTTGAGAATAGCCTTCTTCATGATGCATATCTTGGAGTTGCGAGATACCTTTTAGCCAACTCAGTCATGAACGATGAGTGAAAACGTACCACTATCTTCTATACTCTTGTGAGGTGTGGGAAAACTCTTATGAAAATGGTTATAGATTGTGGCAGTACCATGAATGTTGTTGCCGAGACCGCTATAGAGCGTTGTCATCTTAAGGTAGAATCTCACCCCCACCCTTTCAAAGTAGCCTGGGTCAACAAGACCCACCTCACAGTTACCCATAGATGTAAGATTCTAATCCAGATTGGTGATTACAAGGATGAGGTTTTATGTGATGTCCTCCCAATAAATGTCACTCACATTCTCCTAGGTCGTCTTTGGCTTTATGATCAGAATGTCTCACATAACGGGAGAGAGAACACTCATACTTTTAGGTACATGAATAAGAACATCACTCTTAACCCATGTTGACCTAGAGAGTTGCTGTCTTCCCCAGATCCCAAACCTTCCCCGACCTTGTCCTCTCCCCACAGTGTGTCTACCCCTCCTAGGGGAACTATTTCCCTCCTTCACCACAGACCTTTCGAAAGACTAGAAAACTCTAACAAGTTCTTCCTGACAATCTTAGCTAGGGAGCTAACTTCAAACGCCATTGTCTTCCCTAACGTCCCTTCAGGCGACCTGTCTCGCCAGGTTGAGATTGATGATTGATGACCTGCTTAAAGAATTTGCCGATGTTGTCTCAGAGGAACTTCCTAGTGAGCTCCCTCCTCTTCATTACACACAACATGCTATTGACTTGGTCCCTGATTCCCAACTGCCTAACCTTCTTCATTATAGGTTGAATCCAACTGAGCGAGCAGAATTGAATAGGCAGGTTCAAGAACTATTGTCTAAGGGCTTTGTTCGTCACAGTCTCCATTAGGTCTTCCAGAAATAGCTCAAGAATTTGACATCCCTATCAAATACGATCGAAGTGGGAAGACCATGCACTTCTCGGAAGACTAACTTAGCAACATGTGAAGCGTCATCTGTCTTGCTACAAGCAATAAAGTGGGCTATCTTAGAAAACCTATCAACCACAACTAAGACTGAATCAAGACCACGGGATGTTCTAGGAAGGCCTAGTACAAAGTCCATGCTAATGTCCTTCCATGGAGCCTGCGGGATAGGAAGAGGAGTGCAAAATCTTGTATTATGCCTCTTAGTCTTAGCTAACTAACAGGTGCGGCACTGAGACATAATATTATGTACATCTCTTTTGAGAGAGGGCCAATAGAAGCGATCTGCAACCAAAGTAATGGTCCTGTCTTCACCCAGGTGGCCGGCTAGTCCCTGAGCATGCATTTCCCAAACTAAGAAGTCCCGGAACGACGTCTTAGGAATACATAACTTGGACACCCAAAACAAGAAACCGTCATGAATAACAAAGTCAACGTGATGGTTGCGATTTCCAACCGAAAGGTCCGAGTAAATGAGTGAAAAGTCAGGACAAGAGGTGTAAGCGCCTTTGAGCTTGTCAAAACTGATAACCTCAACCTGCATTGTCTGTAAGAGGCAACCAATGAAGGCATCAGCCACCTTGTTCTCAACCCCAGATTTGTGCTTAAGGATAAAGGAGTACTCACTAATATACTCAATCCACCTAGCATGCTTAGGATTGATACTAGACTGAGAATTCCAATGCTTAAGGGCCTCATGATCTGAATATACAACAAATTCATTTAGGAGAAGGTCATAGTGCCAATAACGAAGGGACTGAAGCACACCGTGCAACTCTTTCTCATAGGTGGTATACTTGATCCGCCTAGATTCGCTAAACTTTTCGCTAAAGAATGCTATGGGGTGTCCCTCCTGACTTAACACTACACTAATGCCATATCCAGAGGCATCAAAAAGCAACCTCAAAACCTTACTGAAGTCAGGATGCCTAAGGATTGGAGCAGATGACATCATCTCCTTAATCTCCTTGAACTTAGATGCCGCTTTAGGAGTCCACTGAAATGGGCCTTTCTTCGAGCAGTCTGTAATAGTTGACATGATAGAGCTGAAGTGTTTGATAAACCTCCTGTAGAAGGAGGCTAAACCATGAAAACTCCTAGCCTTAGTAAGGGTCTTAGGTTCAGGCCATTCTCTAATGGCTCTAACTTTGTCAGGGTCAGTGGAGATACATTGAACGGACACAATGAATCCTAAAAAGAGGACTTGGGTTTGAAGGAATGTGCACTTTTTCAGATTAGCAAAGAGCTTGGCCTCCCTAAGTGCGCACAGGAGTTGCTTAAGATGGTCAACATGGTTTGCCCTAGACTTGCTATATACCAAGATGTCATCAAAATAGACGATCAGAAAGTTTTTCATAAATGGCTGAAGAACGTGAGTCATGAGTCTTATAAAGGTACTGGAAGCGTTGGATAGCCCAAATGGCATAACCATCCACTCAAATAAGCCATCTTAGGTCTTAAAGGCAGTCTTCCATTTGTCTCCTGGCCTAATACGGACCTGGTGATAACCACTTCGCAAGTCTATCTTAGAGAACCAGCTAGCTCCAGCAAGACAATCAAGCATGTCCTCTAACCATGAAATGGGGAACCTATAATTGACTGTAATCTTATTGATGGCTCTACTATCGACACACATCCTCCACGATCCGTCCTTCTTAGGGGTAAGGAGGGCAAGGACCGCACAGGGACTCTCCTCGTACCCCTGCGGACCTCGTTCCCCTCCCACCTGATGCCCGTGTGTCACATCCTACATCCACATTTGCACAACATATTCATGACTTGCATGCTGAGATTCGACGCAAGATTGCTTTAAGCAATGACAGCTATAACCATTCAGCTAACATGTATAGCAGAGCTGCGAATTTTGAGGTGGGTGATTTTGTTATGACTCGGATTCGACCTGAACGATTACCCAGAAACTCCCTCAAAAAGCTTCACGCTCGTGCCATGGGACCTTACCAAATCCTTCGGAAGTTGAAATGTAATGCATGTCCTTGATCTCCCAAACAGTTTAGGTATTAGTCATATTTTCAATGTGGAGGATCTCACTGTTCATCGAGGTACTTTCGAGCCTCCTTGTCTTCCTTTTGAGGTTTCTGCAAGTACTCAGATCCCTAGACTCCCACCTTTGCCACAGTCGCAGACCGACATCGAGGTGATGTTGGAGGATGAGTTTGTGTCGTCTTCTCGTGGTGGGTTCCGACACTTCCTGGTGCAATGGTCAGGACGGCCCCAGTCAGATGCTACTTGGATTACTGAAGATGAGTTTCGTGGAATGAATCCGACTCTTTTAGAGTGGTACCTCGAAGACAACTCGTCGGCGTCGAGTTCTTTTCCAGTAGGGGAGAATGATGTCGTATCTCCTAAGGAGCTCTATAACAATGTGTATTCCAGGAAGAATAGAAGATTTCGCAATCTAGGGATCTTCTTTTAAGATAAAATCTTTTTATTTTCCTAGATTATTTTTAGTTATAGTAATCTTATCGTAATCTTTGGATTTATTTTATATTTTTTTCAGTTGTATTAATTTCTATATAAACCCCCCTCGTGCTTTGGGGAAGAACACTCTAGAATGAATTAAATTATTAAGTTTTCAGAAGTTCTTGTGGTATTTTCTAGGCGTGTGAATTGCTCTTAGAACGTCCTACATCACTTGAGCATCTAACAAGGACACTGGGAAATAACTAGCCTTTAAAGCATGAAGGACTCGTTCATTATACGCCTGCTTAGCCAGAGAATCATATTAGAAGCATTCATATCTCTGAATCCCAACCACCATCACATCTACTACCACACAGTTCATCTTTCGCCACCCAATGGATCTTTTTGGTTTGCCCACTGTGACCCCACCAACAACTATTAATACTCAGCTAGATACTATTGCAAACGTCTCCCAAGCTCATACCATAAGTTGGAATCATCTAGGCTACTGCCTGCCTTTACTAGCACATCCCTTCCCACCCACAAGAGATTTCTCCTCACCAACCACTAGTACGTTTACTTATGCAGCCTTTAATGGGCAAAACTACTTTCCTTTTAGATTTTCCGATTTTTATGTAGAGGCCTAAGTATTCATTATGGAATAGAACTTCCCTAATGCCTAAAGAAATCGTGATTTCATCATGTCTCCCTCTTGGAACCCCCTTATCAAAGACAACACCAGACCTAGTAAGGTTGATTTGTAGTCCTCAAGCCAGCACAGTCATGAAGAATATGCTTGATAGTCCCCGCCGCCACCGAATTTGCATGACAAAAGATGATTGTATCATCCGCAAAAAGCAAGTGGGAAATAGAGGAAGCCAAAGTGTATACCTTACGCCCATGGAAGAGACCCCTGCTAACCGCATCCTGCAAAAGGTAGGACAACCCTCCCTCACAAATAGGAATAAATATGGCAACAATGGATCCCCTTGCCATAATCCTATACTAGAATTTGATTTTATCTTGTTTTCTTTCTTATTTCTCAAGAAATAGGAGTGCCACAGGACTTGCCCATAAAACGGCCTTGTAAGTCATTACTCTAAAGTTTTGAAATTAATGAATTGAGAGTTTTCTTTGAGGGTAGAAATCTGTTCTACATCAGATGGTCTCAGACTAGTTCTGAACTGTTCTGGACTGTAGCCACTATGCTTTCATCACTGTTGTTGCCTTTCTAGGTCACTGTTGAGAAGTTACTGCCTCAGCGTAGTGGCACCCCACCTGTAGCTAAGCATCAGCCCTCCTGCCTCAGTTGCTAGCAATTGGCCACAATATCTTTTGCATATCCTTTGCTATCTTATAGCACAACCTAAAACCCAAAAAACAAAGACATCACCAAGAAATTCTTGCCGGACCTGACCCCACTGTTTCCGGATAATCTGAACAACAAGGGTGAGTAGTGCCGAATTAATCAAGGTAGAGGTTGCAGCCAACCACAATGGTGAGTAGTGCTGAATTAATCAAGGCAGAGGGTGACAGGATGCAACCAACAAGTTGGTCGAACAGTATCAAGGCACAACCAAGCAATTGCTGAAAGAGTTGCGGGAACTACGAAAACTAGTTCCAATTTTGGATTTCCAAATCTCTTCCATAATCTAGATTATGGGCTTCCCCACAATTACTGCCCCCAACAGAAACACATCTTTGGAGATGAGACAAGAAGAGTAGGATTAAGCTACAGCTGAGTCACCAGTACCACAAGCGAACCCTAAAGTCTCCAAGTGTGTGGGGAGAAATCAAGGGGAGTACAAAAGTGAAGCACTGAACCAAAATCCATTGGCCGAAATTCCAACAAGCAAAGAGATTTTAACGTGCAACAAGTTGGGCTTCGAGCTTTTGTGAGCCTAGGCGAGCCCTGTGTGCGCTTTTTAAAACATGGGTTTGAGGATGATTCATTATCAACTTAGCTTAGCATATAGCCATAGTTGGGGATTTGACGCAAATTAATCTGTACTCTATGCTTTAATGTCATATAAAAGTTTGGTGTGATTTAAACTCATGCCCAGAGCACAATATGAGGCTAAACTCAAAATCCTAAAAGCCATAGACCAACAGAGGAAAATTCCAATCTGATGAGCCACTGATTAATAATATAGTCAGACTAGTTACTTTCACATTCAGGTTCAACAAACCTGAAAACCAGAAGGACACCAAATTTCCAATCTATAATCACAATTGCTGCCCTTCCATATTCCAAGCTGAAAACCAATTTCCTATCCTTGCATCTAGAATTATAGTGCATAAGGGTTAAGGCTACCAACCTCTTCACCCCTAGAATCTGCCATGAGCGATCTTGGGGTTATTGCTGCTGCATCTAAACTTAGAACATGCCCATAATAGTCCTTGCAGTTCTTCATGCCCACGATCCAATCACACAAAAGTTAAGAGAGAAGAAGGGGTTGGAGAAAGAAAGATCGTCTGCTCTCTACCACAAACGATAATCCAACCGAGAAATGGCCCGAATCATAAATCCAAAAATAAAGAGGAAACAGAAACACCCAGAAAAGAATACCTTGCGTTTGATCTCCTGAATAGGACTACCAGTATCCTCGATATCAGGAACGAAAGAGGCAGGGACGCGACCGGGATCGGTGAAAATAGCAACGACATAATTGAGGACGCACATGGCAGCAATAGCGGTGAAAACGACGGCGTTCATAAGGCCAGGTGACGACCAGAGGCCAAACCACCGGTCAATGAACACGAAAACGCTGGTGAAGTAGATGTAGCAGATTGCAGCCACAACCGCTAGTACCGGCAGTGCAATCCTGCAACTTTTCTTGCCCATTATTACTGGGCAAATATTCAAGGTTTTTGTTGGTCAATTTTTTTGATTTTTCAGAACCGCCGGTACCGGCGAAGAAGACGGCGATCCTTCGGAATGAGAACGGGGATTTCGGAGAGCGCTGAGGACTTTGCTGGCCGTTGCACGAGTTGCTGGTAGAGGGACGCGGTGTTCAGGGACACGGTGTTCGTTGTTGAGTCACATTGCTTTTATTCTGCAATTCCTGATTACTAATATCCCCCTAGTCTCTGGTGTCTTGGACCACCTACTCTTTTCGTGTTTTTTACAATTTTTAATTTAATTTAATGTGTGTCCACTTCTCCTACCCTCCTTTCATTCGCAAAGGAATATTCCTGATAACTACATACTTGAACCAAAAAAAACAAAAAAAAAAGGAATACTACATAACCCCCAACTGGTTAAAATAAAATTTAGACTCCCCTGCTAATCACATTACATACATCATTGTGCATGTGCTAGTGTTCACCAAATATATATTGAAAAAACTAATATAACATCCGTTTTGCTCAGCAAACTTGAGTTCATTCCTTTTATATAAGTATGCAAATGCATAATTGCATAAATATCTACATTTGATTTGCATAAATTACACAAATATCTGAATTTGTGGAATTAAAAGGATTTGGACTTAAATTATTTTCGCAAATATTAGTATGAAAATCTTTCCTCTTTAAATTATTTTCGCAGAACCGTTTTTGTGGGTCTCTTGGAATCAGCCTCTCTATGGTTAGGAATGCCGGTAGGGGTAAGATTGCCTACAGTTGGATCTCCCTAGACCCCGCGAAAGTAGGACCCACACTGGGAATTGTTATTGTTGTTATTGTTGTAAAAGGATTTGGACTTAAGTTGTTGAGCAAAAAGGGTCTCATAGAGTTTTCTCATACATTAATAATGATCACCAAATAAAGCATTTGATGATTAATCCTAAATTCGAGATTTGATGGGTGTGGTAATATTATTGGGGTTAGATTTTATTGTCAATTAATTTTGAAAAGGAAAAACAAGAAAGAGACAAAGCAAATAAAATAAGTTTTATATAATTAAGTCCACGTGAAGATTCCAATTTGTAATCAAAAAAGAAACTATGAATTGTTTAAGGATTTAGTGGCACGAGATTCAGCAAGAGCATTAGGGCATTTCGTGTCATTAAAGCCAAAGAAGATCTTCACTAATCACCATGAGGGGTTGACAATAAACTCGGGGGCATAAAAGGAGAATGTTAAGGCATGTTATTTTCGTGGGTAAATGGGAGTGGATAAAAAGTTGAAGTAGGTTGAGGTTGGTTGAGGTGGGTTGAAGTTGATATTTTTTTTTTGACGTCGGTTGAAGTAAGTTGAAATAGGTTGAAGTTGGATGAAATTAGTTAAAGTTGGTATATTTTTTTTGTGGTGGGTTGAAGTGGGTTAAAATAATGAAAATGTGTGACAATTTATTAAGTTATTGTAATTTTTAGTGCATTTTTTCGCTGAATGGTAATTTCACAATTTTGCAACTATTTTTCTGGCAGTTGGAGGCCGGCACAACTTGTCAATTATTTTTAACGATTTAGGTTACAAATTATTAAATTTATGAAGAGGTGGGTTGAAGTTGATTGAAGTACGTAAAGGTAGGTTAAAGTTGGTTGAAGTGGGTTGAGGTTGGTATTTTTTTCCAGATGGGTTGAAGTGGGTTGAATGAGGTTAAAGTGGGTTGAGGTTGGTAAATCTAAAATGACCTACGAAAAGAACAGGGCCTTAGTCCAAGGAATCTAGTTGGGGATCGAATGATTTTGTATCATAAGTAAAAGCAAAGTTCGAGAATTTTTTCGCTACTCATAAAATAAAATAGTGCTTTGCATGGAGTACAGATACCAAATACGTCATACTTTTGTGTATATATCAGTAACTATGGAAGTAAATTATTTTTGGGGAAAGAAGTTTTGGTTTATTTATGCTTCGCTTTCTTTTTTTTGTTCTCCTGCAAAATTGTTTATGGAGTTGTTTTTATTATTATTAATGTATACGAGATAAATGTTCAATATATAAATTGTAAGTATAGGTGATTTTTTTTATAGGTCCTTATTTATTGTCCCTCACTAGGGAGCTTTTGTGTTTTTTTTTTCATAATTATTCAAAAAATTGTTCCGATTATTATCAATGTGGATGCAACAAATGTTCACCATATGTACTGCAAATATAACTGATTCTTTTATGAGTTTTATTTTTTTGTCTCATACGAATGAGCTTTACTTAAATATTCAGTTAGTAATATCTTATATTTTAAAAGCACCAGTTGAAAGCTATTTAGTGATTTTTACTTGGATAATTAGCAAACAAGAGATATTATTACTGAGCTTTCTAAAATGCAAACGTACCTTCGTCGAACAAATTTGCACAATTATTAATGCATGGTCTCATTGTCTCATATTAATGAGTTTTATTTAAATCCAATAAACAATAACCTATTCCACAACCAACTAAAGCTATTTACCGGGCTTTCTTTAGATAACTAGTGAGTCTGCAATCATGATGACCATTTCTAATGAAATAAACAGTGGTCTTATTTAAATGTCCATCATATAATTAATGAACTGTGCTTAAATAATTAGTGAAGAACAGTTAAAAGTTGTTTAGAAAGTATATTTTGAATTATTTTTTTAAAAAACAACATGATATACCCCAAAAAAAGCCCCCCAAACAAAACAAAAAAGTAGAAAAATGTTTATGACATCAAGGCTAAAATCACAACTAACTCTAACAGGCTTGCATGCTTTGACTATAGCACCAACCATAAGATTTGATAATATTTAGCCGTCAAACTATTTGAATTATTTCCATAACTTATGAAGCGCACTAATTTTGTACACTATGCTTATGTACATACCATGCTTCAATATGCACAAGGGGACAATTTTATTTTAGCATAGGATAGAATTTGGTGTGCTGCTCTTGCTAAGTAAGCTTTCATATTGTGCTTGATGTAAACTTTATGGGTAATAAGGAGCTGCGAGGCTCTTGTTAAGTAGTGGGGCATGCCAATGTGCTTCTGGAAAACTTGGATTATAGGCAAGAACTCAAAGGACTTCTGTTGAATCTGTCTAGGGGAGGTAGTGCATTTTCTCAATCCCAATGTTTAGGAAGGGCCTCAGGCAAGGATGTAAGCCAAATTTTAGTTGGAGGTCCATAGGCTACTCATCGAGTTGTTTATTTGTTGTCTATCAATTTTTAGTGGTACTAACTTTTTTACTTGGAAGTGTAGAAATAAAGTCTTATGTTGAGACGGTTGATTCTGATTTTTGAGGCACTATCATTACAAGAGATTTAAGCGAAATGCTTTTGGTTATGCAAGGTAGATAGATCCAAGGTGAGAATTTTAACTCATCAAAAGTGTATACACATCATATTGATTCCCTTGATAAGAAAAAGGCATCGAGTCTATGTCTTACTACAAATGCTCAATAGAAGTACGAAAACACAAGAAAAGTAAAAGTGAAAAAAGTAAAGCCAAATGACCTTGAGAAGTTGAAGTCAAAGGACTCTGGAGAAGAGCACATGACACCTAGCCAAAAAGACACAAGGATTAATAGCTTCGATCATCAAGAAAGTCCTCTTGATAAAAAAGGCAGAGACAAGCACTTTAGCCATATTTTATAGGCCTTGAACAAAGAAAATTCTCAAGTTATCCCAAAACTTAAAGTGACCTATAGCTTGAACTGAGATAATCAAACATAGGAGTTAGGGGTAGAGTTTGTACATTTTTCCTTGAGGTGATAAATATTTATTTATACATATAGTAATGAATGTGGATTGCGTGGATAATATGATATGCTTACCCTTAAGGCTTTTGTGTTTGAATGCTTTATACTTTATGCTTGCCATTGACTAACTAATCATCCTATATCCATTTGAATTATCATTGACTAATGTTCCTTAAGGAATAGGATTCCACTCATGATACATAAAGTTTTTGCTTCTTTATACACTTATATCACATGTGTTAAATGTTCTTGAGAGACAACTTGCTCCTTGTCAATTAATTCTCATAAGAAACCCACAATTTTATCTTGACGAATAGTATATGCTTAATACTTTGTTATTTTCTACCAAAACTATCTTGTAATGATACAAATTTATACTATGTCTTTTGGTGCAATTACTTGCATTATTGTGTAGCTTCTCGAACATGCTCACTTAAATGTGTTATGCGGATTGAATTTAACACAATAAGTAACAACTTTGTAATATGATTAATAGTATGACTCTTGAATGTCTACAGCGTGTATGTTTATATAAGCTATGTCTTGATTACATGATTGAGAATGAATCATATTAAGGTTTCTAGCTTTTTATCAAGTCCCTTCATAACCAAAAGCATGCCTACATGGTAAAGTTGGTTTGATTAATTTATTGGTTCACATTTACATATGCATCTACAAAATCTGTATGTTATTAATCGGTCAATATGAATTGCTTGATGTTAAATGTTGATTCATGAATTGAGGGAGAATCCCTTGTTGCAAAAAGTCAAAGGTCTTATATCATGATTTAACTACCTTAAGCTCGATTCTAAGGTCAAAGTTGCAAATCGACATGTGAAATTACTCTATCTTAAAGACCTTCAGATAAAGTTAGAAAGAGGTAGAAGTTGACTTCAACAAAGTGAACTCAAAGTCAACTACAGAGAAGTCAGAGCCAACTTAGAGAGACTCAAGCCACTGGCGCACGTCAGAGGCACTACGAAGGATAATAAGCCACATGCTCTGAATGTCCATTAATGTCTTGCACTAACGAAGAGATCTTAGTGAAGTTTCTCAAATATCAGCATGTTAAGGAGATTGGGTTTACCCTCACACCATACCCTAACAGGCCCCTGAGCTTAAACAATGAACCGAATCTTCCAGTGTTAAGCCTGATCATCATACGGTTGTTTTATCAGCCTCCCTAATTAGAATTTAGATATCAATATTTGATATAATGTATGTGATTAATGAGCTTTAAGATCAATTAGCTATGATAGATTAGTGAGCATAAATGGAAGTTAAGCCACAAATTCCATCCACTTGCTCCAACAATGGACGCCAACCCCCATTGTTGGATGTTTAAGTATTCCATTTACTCTCTCCTCTTAGGTATTAGATTTAATGCTTTTGTAGTTAAATTAGATGCTTTGTTAGTTGATTGTTAGTTCCATTGCTGTTTTGTGTTGATTGTGGTTTATTTTAGATTAGTTTATTTAATTATGTTTAGATTAAGATTAGTGTGTAATTAGTTTAATAATAATATTTAGTCACTTCTATTGCATTCCTTAGGTTAGATTTAGGCTAGAATAACAAGTGATTATATTTCAACACTATCCCAGAGGATGACAAAATTTTACACTCTTAGTCCCTAAAAGCTACCCAACAACTAACTCATATGCAACCAAACTAAAAGCACTAAACTCTACAATAGGATAAAATAATTATTCGAACACTAACCCTAGAGTAATCATGCTTAATTAAACTAACCATACCCAAATCCTACTTGAAACATGACGAAAATAATTAATAAAACTAAAGTCACAATTAAATAAATTAACCAAAACATGAAGCCAAAGTACTGATGAACACAAAATCAACATGAAGACATTAAATTAGAGCTACATCAAAGATGGTAGATACAAAAAGTTATCTACAAAGTATTAAACCGAAGATTGGGGCAAGGGGGCTTAATTTGGTGTGAATTGCACCTTGCTCTTCGATTATTTCAACAAATCTTATCTATAATACTCCTAAACTAACCAATACTTAAACAAAAGTTAAAACTTTGAAAAGGGTTTTGAGACCTTCACTTGAAGTGGAAAAAGAGAGCCAGGATTACCAATAGGGCCAATTTGTTTTAGCATTTAGAAACCATTTAAGTAATTGCTAACCACTCCTAACTACTTCAAAACAATGCTAATCACTAATCGATGATCCTAACCATTGATAGATGTTAGAAATTGGTAATAAATGCCAACTAACTACTATATACTATTTCTAAATGCTATTCATAACTATTAACCACTATAGACACTAATAGCCACTGACCTCTATTCTTAACCATTGGGGCAAGCTCCTCAACCTCCACATCAAAAGTCAAATTTGGAGAATTTGATGGAATGCTTCATTCAAACTCAAACAAAGACAAATAAGGCTCTTGAGACAAATCCCAAGGAGCAAATGAATGCCATCACTTTAAGGAGTGGGAAGCAAGAAGCTAAGAGGAGTTCAAAATGGGGATGATGAAGGGTTGATAAAAGACCAACGAATAGAAATGGTGGAAGAATGGGGTCATTTAAGCCCATAAAATGGAGAGCAAAGTAAAAAAGGATGAGATCACCAAACCTAAGCTGGTTGAGCCTGATAAACCACCAATTCCTTTCCCTTAAAGACTAGCAAAAGCTAACCTTGAAGCCAAGTCTAGAAAGTTCCAAGAGGTACTCAAGGATTTGCACATCAATATTCCATTTTTGGATGCTACTTCGAAGATGCCTTCATATGTAAAGTTCTTAAAATATATGCTTTCCAATAAGAGGAAATTCCAAGAGAATGAAATGGTTTCTATCACGGAGGAATGCAGTGCCATCCTCCAAAATAAGCTCCCACTAAAGCTTAAAGACCCGAGTAGCATTTCCATCCCATGTGACGTGGGTGATATCACCATAAGTCGAGCCTTGTACAACTTTGGCGCGAATGTGAGTTTCATGCCTTATTCTATTTGTGAAAGAATCTAAGTGGGGGACCTAAAACTAACCACCATGTCCATTCAACTTGCGGATCGATTGGTGAAATATCCAATGGGGATCTGTAAAGATGTTCCCTGGCAAGTGGGAAAGTTTTTCATACCTTGTGACTTTGTGGTTATGGAGATAGAAGAGGATGCCTAAATTCTCATTATTCTTGAAAGGCTATTTCTTGCCACGGCAGGTGCCATAATAGATGTTGAAAATGGAAAACTCTCACTTCAACTTGGAGAAGAAAAACTTGAGTTTAATCTTACTCAAGCTATGTACTCCCCCACTTTAGAAGATGCTTGCTATCGAGTGGACATCTTTGAAAGGGTACTAATTGAAGAGATGACACTCTTTAACCCTTCTAAGGATCCCTTGGAAGGTTGTTTGCTAGAAACACTAGAAGATGAGGTTAAGGGGTGCCCAAGGAATGAAAAGGACATCTATTCCAAGCTCCTAAACTAGGCCCTAACATACATGGGAAACTGGAGGCAGAAGGACGGTCTTTGCTTAGAGGATTGATCTTCGAAGAATGACAAGAAGGGCCAAAGTGGAGTTGAAGCCATTACCTTCGCACTTAAGGTATGAATTCCTTGGTCCCAGTCAAGCATTCCTGATTATCATTAGTACTAAGCTTAGTGATGTCCAACCAAGAAATTATTGTGTGTGCTTCAAAAGCATAAGGGTGCCATTGGTTATAGTATTAATGATATCAAGGGAATAAATCCCTCGCTTTGGATGCATCGTGTTTTACTTAATGATGACCATAGACCTTCTAGGCAACCCCAACAATGTTTGGGCAACACCAACAATGTTTGAACCCAAATATGCAAGGCATTGTGAAAAAGGAGGTTATGAAACTTTTTAACGTCAGGATCATCTATCCTATCTTGAGTAGTGAATGGGTGAGCCTGGTGTCAGTCGTACACAAGAAAGGGGTTATGACTGTTGTGAAAAATAAAAAATGAACTTATTTCCACTATAATGATCACCGGGGGGCGGATGTGCATTGATTATAGGAAATTAAACCAAGCCACTCGAATATACCACTTCCCCCTCTTCTTCATTGACCTCATGTTGGAAAGGCTAGCGAGGTACTCATTCTTTTAATACTTAGATGGGTATTTGGGATTCTTTTAATTATCAATCCATCCAAATGACTAAGAGAAAATGAAGTTTACATGTCCATATGGTACTTTTGCATACCAAAGGATGTCATTCAGTATATGTAACATCCTCACAACCTTTTAACATTGCATGCTAGCTATCTTCTCTAAGTATGTTGAAAATATTATGGACGTATTCATGGACGACTTCTCGGTCTACGGAGTCACCTTCGACATGTGTTTAGAAAAATTAGTTAAGGTGCTTCATAGATGCAAGGAAGTTAATTTAGTCTTAAATTGGGAGAAGTGTTAGTTCGTGGTGTAAAAGGGGGTTGTTCTTAGGCATGTTGTGTCAAATTGGGATATTGTGGTGGATAGAGCGAAGTTAGAGGTTATTGAGTGATTGCTACCCCCCACCAATGCGAAAGGGGCGCAGAGTTTCCTTGGTCACATGAGGTTTCATCGCCGCTTTAATATCAGGGATTTCTCAAAATTGCCAAGCTTCTTATCCAACTCTTAACCAAAGACACCCCCTTTGTGTTTACTAACGATTAACTTCAAGCCTTTGAAAGGATCAAGTAGGCCTTGAAATTTGCCCCTATCATCCAACCAATAGATTGGACTCCACCGTTTGAGTTGATGTGCGATTTAAGCGATTTCAGCATTGGAGCGGTTTTGGGGGCAAAGAAGGGACAAGAAGTCGTTTGTGATATATTATACAAGCAAGATGCTTGATGAAGCTCAAATGAACTACTCCACAACGAAGAAAGAGATATTGATCGTGATGTTACTATTAAGAAGTTCCACCAATATCTCTTGGGGTCTAAGGTGGTTGTCTACACTAACCACTTCGCCATCAAGCACCTAATGGAGAAGAAGGATGCCAAGCCGAGGTTGACTCGATGGGTTCTCCTCCTCTAAGAATTTACCCTCGAAATTTGGGATAAGAAGGGCCACCAAGAATGTAGTAGCAGATTAGTGCTACACGTTTATTAAATTGTCCTCCAGCCAAAGCATAAGATGCTATTGAAGCGACTATCTATTGCTTAAAAGAAAGATAGGGAGGGTGTCCTACCCATTGATGACTCATTTTTGGACGAGCACTTGCTTGCCTTAGCTACTTCTAGTGTCCTTGGTATATGGATGTGGCAAATTACTTGGTTTATAGGATCGTGCCTTAAGACTTAAACTTCAATCAAAAGAAACGGTTCGTCTCCCAAGTGAAGTCATACTATTGGGAGGACCTTTATTCATACATGACATGTGGTGATGGCATTATAAGTGCCTGAAGATTAAGTTTCATCTATTATACCACAATACTATGATTCACCACATGGAGGCCATGCTAGTGTCGACAAGAGCACCGCTAAGATTCTTCAATTCGACTTCTATTGGCCAAACCCTTTCAAGGATATGCATAAATATGTTCTTGCATGCGATTATTGCTAAAGAACCAGTAACTTGACAAGCAAAGTAGATGCCCCTCAAGTATATACTTGGGGCCAAGGTCTTTGATGTTTGGGGTGTCGACTTCATGGGTCCTTTCCCTTCTTCAATAGGACACAAATATATCTTGGTGACCATTGACAGTGTGTCCAAATGGGTAGAGGCAATTTCTACCCCTATTGACGATGCAACGGTGGTCTATAGGTTCTTTAAGAAGGTCATCTTCCCTAGATTTGGCATGCCAAGGGTCTTGATTAGTGATGGTGGTACCCATTTCATTGAGAGAAAGATTAAAGCTATGCTCACTAAGTATGGAGTACATCACAAGAAGGGATCGGGGTGTCATCCCCAAACAAGTGGTCAACTGAAAGTCTCAAATCGGGAGATCAAGGTCATATTGGAGAAGACGATAGCCTGTTCGAGGAATGATTGATCCAACAAGCTTCATGATGCATTTTGTGCTTATCGCACTGCCTACAAGACCCTATTAGCACTACACCTTTTCGGGTTATTTATGGAAAGCCCTATCATTTGCCCATGGAATTAGTTATTAGGCGATCAAGCACTTGAATTTTAATCTTAAGGGTTCGGGAGAGAGAAGAATGCTACAATTGAATGAACTTGAAGAATTGAGGTTGGATGCATATAAAAGCTCAAGGGTGTACAAGTGCATCATAAGAAGGCAATTCAAGGAAAGTGAGTTCGTTTTGTTATTCCATTCCCACCTCAAACTATTCTTGGGAAAGCTACACTCACGATGGTCCAAATCATTCAAAGTTCTCCAGGTTTTCCCTTATGGAGTGGTTGATGTATGAAGTAAAACTTCTGGAGCATTCACGGTGAATGGTGAAAGGCTTAAGCATTATGTCACTGGTGATCTGATTGAAGAGAAGGTGGTTTACACTGTCTCCATTCTCTATTCTAAGTGACAAGTTCAATGGTTAAGCTCATGACCTTAGAAGAGCACTTTTCTATAGGCAATTAGAACCTTTTCTGCTTTGCAACAAATAAACAGAGGAAGGGAGTTAGAAAAAAGTTTTTAATGAATTGAGGTTGCTCAGGTGACGAGTACCCAGCTCAAGCACGCCGCACATTGCTACCCTATTGCAGGAAATTTAGGAAGGATATAGGAGGTGGAGACGTTTGCCCGTCGAGCTGGCGATGGCCAGTCGCCTACACTGTAATTTTTTTCAAGCCATTTTCTAGGCAGTGGTGACATCTGCCCGTCGCCACTATGATGACCCGTCCCCTGGTGACGAGGGCTACACGTCAATCTGGCAACGGCTGTCGGCTCCCTGCTGTCATGTTTCCTTCTTCTTTTCTCTCTATCTACGTCATTTCTCTCACTCTCAACACCGGCACCAACACACTCTCTCTCTCTCTCTCTCTTCTACTCTTATCCACCACCACAACTCCACCAAATCCACCCCTTCTACGTCAAGTTTCCACCGTGTTCACCATTTTCTTCACTCTTTTTATCTTCTTTCACCTTTCTTTTCATCAAAATTCCTCCTTTCTTCACCATTTCCCTCTATTTCTCACCCACCCAAACCGTAACCCCATTTCCACTACCTTAAAATCATGTCACCTTGGGTGTTTTCCCGTTGCATTCTTGCGGGAAACAACTCCATCTCGCATCACCCCCAATTTCTACCTCATTTCACCTCACTTTCATCCTTCTCTCTCTCTTTAAGCACTACCATCATTGGCTAATTTTAGCTAGAGGAGAGAGAAAGCTTCAACTTTTGGCTCAAATTATGCAAAAATTGATATCACATTCTTAGTCAGTGTCCTATTTTCTACTTGGTAGCTTGTACTGGGTGATAATAGGGGCATTGTGTAGCAATTTGGAAGTTGAGGCACTTGTGGGCTTCTACTCATTATGGGCAATAAAACAACCACATCTGGACCATCATCCTCGGGCACTTCTAAGAAGACCAAGTAGGTCGCATCCACCTCCACCGTCAATGCATCTCCTAGCTAGGCCCAAGTGGCCCGAGGTAATCCTCCCACCCCTCCTTATGTCATTAACAAGTATGATATACATTTTAGTTGCTTCAAGAAAGAGGTTGTGGGTTGTGGGTTGGAGGGAGTATATGAATTGGGATAAATCAATTTATACGACGATGTTTTAGGAGTTTCTTAGCTCCCTTAAAGTTAATTGGAAAACGTCTTATAACAATTGGTCGGTTCATGTTTACTTCAAACTATTTGACAATTGTTATGATATGAGCCTTGATAAGTTTAATCATCGCCTTAAACACCCTTCCGGAGGATGTTGGACCCCTTCACACCTTGATTTTAATTGCGAATCATTTTGGCCTGAAATTACTTGTGATGCTTGAGGGGTAATCAAAGATCCCTATGGAAGCTATGTGGCCTTTGATTCTAGTAGTTCTAAGGACACCACTCTTTGAAACCCAGCCCTTCATTGCCTCCATCGCCTCATAGCCAATACCATCTTTCTAAGGTTCAATAGCCAGAACAAGATGAGGCTGACTGAGCTGCTTGTTCCATGGGATATCTTAAAGGATGTTCATATTGATGCAAGAGCATTTGTCCTTACCCAATTGGTCTCTCAAGCCTCTAACAAGTCAGCTATCATAACCTGTGGGGGCATCATTTCGGCCATAGCCTATAGGTCGGGGCTAGAACCTCTCATGGGAAAATTGACACCATTGTTTCTAGGAGGTGAGTTGAACTTGGCTGCTTGTCTTAATATGGATGTCTTTAAAGTTGAGGGGGGCAAGTTTATATAAACCACATGTAATACTTGCGTACTTATTTTTAGGTCAAGCTGATTGTCTTGTCTTTTTGACGTTATAAAATCATATTTTGTAAACAATATGAGTTAAATTATTATTGATGTACTTATGTGAACGATAATTTTATCAAAAATGATACTATTGTCGCTATTCATATTATTATCATTGTTAGTTTGAAAATTTTCCGATGATTTTAATAGGCGTTAATGAGAATTATTAATGGATACTAAATCGCGTAGGAACTCGAATATGATTAGATTGTCAACCTTCGAATTAGTTTCGTTGTTTATTAATTCGAAGCTTAATATATTGGGAAACGAATAATTGACGGAGGAATGTGTTATCGATTCGGGTTTCGAATACGCGGTACGAAATTA
>NCQV01058556.1:416-12573 GCA_002740545.1 Lophocereus schottii | reverse complement strand
ATGTATGTGTGAGTTCTCAACCTAAGATTCTTTTTATAGCTTATGTTAGAGCTGCTGGAAAATCCATGAACGTATGCGCGATCTATTTCTATACATGGGTGGATTCTATTTTTTATTGGGTTTTTAAATGCTCTAAGAGGATTTTAACTGTTGTTAGACTGCTTGACATTTTTCTTTAAATGTTCCCATCTTTGAAAGGTCCATTTCTTTTTTTTTTTTGGGGGGGGGAGGGGGGGCCAATTATGGTGCTGTTTTGTTTCTTTTCTTCCTGTCATTTTCATTCTGTAGTCTTGCTTGACATTTTTCTTTAAATTCTTCATATATGGTTTGGATTTTGGAAGACCATTGTTTTCCCATTTGCATTTGAAGTTATCAATATCCCTCTTTAATTTTGTGCAGAAAGCAGAAGATCTTCTATAGATATCTTCTTGAAGGCAGCAGGGTACCTTGATTCTGCTATCCGACATGTTTTCCCTCATCTTCCGTCTGAAGTAAGGTTAGAATCATAAGCTTCAAGAGCTGCTGCTCGTCTCTTATTATTTGTCATGTTGCTTAGCATGTGTAGTTTCCTGATTGCAGAGGAAATTTGCCAGTAGACTTAGCTGAAGGAGTTATAAGGGCTCTTTCCTTGCAGGCTTTGGGACAGGTAGTAGTTGTTTTTTGGCTTTCTGTTCAGATGCAATTAAGCAATTACGGATTTACTACTCCTTCCTATATGTTTATGGCTCCTCCACTTTGACAAGCTCAAAAGGAACAAACGTTTGTTGTGTATTTACATGGACTTCTCCCCTTTACATCATTGCATTGTGTGATCAAACCACCTATTGAACTCCTATGCATTGCATTTTCATGGTATCTCTTTCCCTATACTAGACGTTGAAATTTTTGGTGGGCCAAGGAATGGCAACTCATGTTACCATTTTGTTTGCTTACTTGACTCTTATGGTTGGCTTCTATCCACAGACACTGGGTTACATGATTCATTGCTTTCTTGATAGCGTTACAATCATTTAGTTATTATAGGACTTTACATTAGAGGATATTAGCCAATCAGTTTGGTCGGTTTCTTTACAAGTTGCTTTTGGAGGTGCTAGTTCCCAGATTGAGAGGTGTCATACAGGTCTCCTTTCGGAAAGCTAGAATGCCTTTGTTGGGATTGTCATATTTGTGATGTTATGCTTATCTCTAATGAGCCTATTGCTTCCAAGATTTAAGTCCAGGAGGCAAGAGTTGTATATAAGCTATACTTAGGAGGCATATGACCATGTCTATCTGAATTTTCTTATGTATGTGATGGGGAAGGGTTTGGGCAGAATTGGATTAGTTGGATTATAAGGGTTTTGCAGTATTCGTCAGTGGTTCTCCAACAGATTGGATATCTTTTCATTTCTGCTTCTAGTCATCTGGGTTACCCCTATTTCTCTCTCTCTCTCTCTCTCTCTCTCTCTCTCTCGCTTGTTGACTTGAACAGGATGTTACATTCAACGCGCATGGCTGGTCTCATCTTCGTGTTTTAAGTGGGCGATTGAATCGAATAGCCATTAGTATATCTCATCTTTTCTTTGCTCATGAGACATTTATCTTTTGCAATAATGATTGTGAGCAGCTGGTGCATTTGAATGTAATCTTATGTTGTTTAAGGCTGTTTTGGGCCTTGTCCCACTGCTGCATTCAATCAAGGTGCTCCACCTTGCTTTTCGGAGAGGTGGATGATATCCATTTTCTTGCAGGCATTTTAGGTTGGGTTGTTGATTCTTTTTCAATTTCCTGCCTTGGTCTTCTTTGAGATCAATTTCTAAGCAGAAGCCAATTTAATGAGCCAGTTGCTGAATGGTTTTGAGAAGAATGTTTGAGTGGAAGTTCAGGTGTCTAACTTGAGGCGTTGGCTCTTATCGGAAGTTCTTTCAAGTATTCCAAGTATCTTTCTTTATTTCCCTTACTTTATTTGGGGCTACCAAGTTAAAAGCAATATGGAAATTTCCTTTGTGGCTGGTTTGAGGTGATAACTTCAGGTGTAGGGATGGTAGTATAGTCCGAATTCGATGCAAATCCGATCCGATCCGAGGTAAAATTATCCGATTCGAATCCGATAAAAAATAATCCGATTTGGAGTCCGATAAAAATAATCCAAATCCGACTACGATCAGAGCGGATTTAGAGGAGAGTCCATCTGATCCGATTAACATCCGATCCGATATCTTTTTTTAATAATTTCAATTTTTTTTTAAGATAGAAAAATCCTAGTATGATAACCCCAAAAAATGCCTATAAGGTTCGCCTACTCTATGTGGAGTACACTCTTCTTTCTTAGCTAATTTCCTCTTCTCTCCCGATCTTTTTCTGACTCTCTCATCTGTGTCAATCAAAATGGTATTTTCTCCCTTTCCTTCCGACAGTTGTACTATTGTGTATACTCTAAAGTTATTTGACATTAAAGAGGTATTTAATATTGCACTTACAAGTGAGCAAAAATAAGATTGGAAATAAAAAATTGTGCAAATATTGAAATATTTACAATAAAAAGTTATTTGACATTAAAGAGATATTTAATATTGTAGTTACAAGTGAGTAAAAATAAGGTTGGAAATGAAATTGTGCAAATATTGAATAAAATATATAATTGAATTATATCCGATTATATCCCGATTTAATCCGATCCGAAATCAATCCGAATCGGATTTAACATCCGATCCGACGGAGTCGGATTTGGATTGAATTTTCAAATCCGATTGTTAATTGGATCGGATTTGGATGTCTATACATCCGATCCGAATCCGACCCGTTGCCATCCCTATTCAGGTGTCATCTTGTGAAATTGAAAATTATTTAGTAATCCATGCCTGAATGCTGGTTTCACTGTTAAATATTTGTGGGTTTACAATGAGGCACTTGTTACAAAATGGATCTGGAGATTCATGTATGAAAAGGTCAATCTTTGGAGAATGGTTGTAAGCATCAATTATGGTGAGGAAGGTCTCATATGGATTCCTTGTAGGCCTAGAGGTTCATATGGATATAGTGTTTGGAGTCACATACTTACATGTTCTTAAGAGGATGGAATTGTCTTTTGCGATTGGTAATGATTCTTCCATCTCTTTTATCATGACTATTGACGTGGTGGTGCCTCTTTAGAGACCTATTCCTTCCTTTTGAGTTTTTGTTGTGCATAGAGATGAGTGTACTGCTGATTACTCTTGGTGACTGTTTGATAACTGGGTTCAGTCACTCTTTAGGTTTTTTTTTTTTTTTTTTTTTTTTGGCTTTTGGTTGTTTGTTAGCTATCCTTTGTTGATGATGATGCTGTCCTTAACTTTTTTGACAAACTTAATGATTTTGCTTATTGGTACTCGTCATATGGCGTAGTTTTTTTGATACAATAAAGGTAATATGTTGATATAGAAAGATTAAAAGATCAGATGCATAAGATGCATCATACAAAAGACTATATACAGTCAAGATACAAGCTATCCACAAAGTCAGCTACATCAAAAGAGGAAGAGCTAAACTTTCCATTATCCCAAAAATAGAGAGTCTTGATGAAATTGTCTTTCAAGTGCTGAAAAGGAGTTTCTACGTCCTCAAAAACTCTTCTATTTGTCTCTCTCTCCTTGTACTCTAATAAATGACATGAAGTAGAAGCATGGCTGCCTTCTTCTTTTTTTTCACTTTCCTACTGAAGAAACCCTCCCAAGCTGAAAGATCTCTCTTAGTGGAATGAGAAGCAATCCAAGAAATGCCAGAGCAGTTGAAAGCTGGATCCCCAAGTGCCCTAGCGAAGTGATGGTGGAGCAGTAGACATAGTTTAAAAAAGGGTCCCGAGGCGCCAGGCATGAGGCTTGAGGTGAAGGCGCACGCCTCTATGACGTGAGGGGCACTTTTCTAAAAAATTACAGAAAATTTATTCAGAGAATATATTATGCCCAAATAAGTTATAAACTTGCATTAATACAATGACTAGATGCATTACAACTGTTGTAAAGCCTAGCATAGAATACGGTACAAGAATATAATTTACTTATATAAAAAATCAAAATGCTAAAAAGTGAGAAGATTTCTGAAAATTTACCAAGATTGACAAGTATTAACATAATATACACAAACAGTAAAAATACCTCCCATACTGTCTTGCCCCAAAAAAAAGAAAAGAAAATAATGCTAGCTTACTCATCGAATAAAAAACATCACAAAGAAAAAGGCAAACACTGGATATTTTAGTTATATAGGATCAGGGAGGGGAGAGAGAGAGAGAGAGAGAGAAGACTAACGGCGAAAAATTTTATGTTACAAACGTATGTACCTCGCTAGGTACATAGGTTGTGCCAAAGGTTCACTACAATTGGACAAAGGTTCATAACAATGGGGCAAAGGTTCACTACAATCAGGCAAAGGCTCACTACATAGCATAAAAGATTTATTGGGGCAAAATTAAGATGTAAAGTCACCAAGAATCCACCATCACCAAATAAGAATCAACAGTAGCCTACAAATCTACAATTTTAAATCAACATTCAGTTCTAATATCCACAAATTCAATGAGAACAAATATCATTCGTTGGGTAAGGGTTAGCTTCTTGTAGTAATAGTCCCCGAGGATCATATTCGTGTTTGTTGGGTTCTTGATGTTGGGGACCTTCAATATAATAATATCAATAATTATTATATTCATTAACTTATAGTTATTTTATGATTAAGACAATTTGAGATTATGATTAGTTGATAATTTTTTGTGGATCTTTTCAGTGATGTAGTGAATATCTTTTGTACACTGCAGGGAACTTTTTGTCTAAATAAATAAATCTATTGATCTAATTAGGTGCGTGCTTCTTACTCGGCTGGAGGAAATGAAGTAATGGTTTATCGCAATTGTGGAATGCCTCTTATATAAGTGTGTACTTTAGCATGGTATGTCGGTATGTACCTTAGAATTGTTGGACTAACAGGCAACCCATCCAGAAATTAGTGCCATCCAACTTTCGAAGCCCTAGAATTACACATCAGTGAAGATGGGCTGCCGGAAAAGCATGAGAAAGGAAGATTGACGCACTCTGTCTCCATTAAGCCATAATACAAGCATCCAATTAAAGAGAAATTGGGGTATCGAAAATTTAGGGTTTTCGCAAATTAGGGTTTTGAAGATTAAGGCTGAAAATTCAAAACAATTTGAAGCAATTTGATGGGGCTTCTACTCGAATTTGTGAATCATCACTTGGGTAAGTTCTAATTTGAAGAAATTTTGGCATTTGCTGTCTAATTTCTCAAAACTCTCTCGACCACTAGGAAGTGCTATCAGACTAGAAAAGCGCTGCGCTTTCGCCTTGGTTGAGGTGCATCTAAGGTACTCACCTCTGTGTGCCTTGGAAATTCGCTGCACTTGGGGTAACATGAGGCGCCGGCCGTGTCGCCTCTTGCCTAGGTTGAGGCGCACTTTTTTAAACTGAGGTAGTAAATGATCGATTGATTCGGAGTCCCCTTTGCACATGAAGCATCTATTAACCAAGATCTGCCCCTTCTTTTGCAGTTATCACAAGTTAGTATCTTCCTTTCCCAAATGAAGAAAGGAACCTTTACGGGGGGCCAAAGACTTTCATATGATCTCGCAAGGGAAACCTCTTTTAAAATGAGCATCCAATAATGGATAATTCAAGTGTAGAAGCTTAAAAATAAAAAAATTTAATTGTGAAGTCCCCCTTTGTATTCAGATCACATCTCACCCTATCAAGTGAAGAGTCCCCTTGTTTGGCCTCACTAAGCTTATTAGAGTCTCATCATCAGTAAAGCCATCTCAGGCAAAAACAGGCGCCCAAACATTATTGCTAGACACTTGCTCCCGGTAATCAGCAACAGAAGCATCTATGTCCACCGCTAGTACGTCAAGACTAGGGAAAAACTCTTTCAAGGGAGCCTCGCCACACCAATGATCGTGCCTAAAAAGATTGTAGAACCATTACCTACCTCAAAGGAAAAGTGTGGAAATAATCTCTACCAACCTTTGGTCTCCAAAGGATATACCCATAAGAGCCACTCAATGAAGCGGGAAACCATCCAAATTCAGCATTACCGTATGGCATAGTTAGATGGAACATTGGCTCTAAAAGGGTTTTATAGTTAAACTAGAGTGTTTAAGGCTTTTGTTCTTTTTGCTTCCATGCATCCTACCCCATTTAGATGAATGGTTATCTTGGAATCTTATCTAGAAGCTTCTAACTCCTATAAAAGTTCATTTTTCTCTTTTGGGGGAGTTTTCTAAAGGGGAGGTCTAGAAACATCTCATTTGAATATTTTTGCTTGTGATAATTTACAAAAAGAAGGAATTCTTGGTGAATAAATTCTCTATGCACAAACTTATTCGGGATTTTATTGGAGAGAGGCTTAGGAAACAAATCTTCATGTGGATGGAAAGACCATATGAAGCTCTATTGTTCCCTGGGATTGGCTTTGGTGAATCCACTTATCATTTGTGGCCTCAATGTCATTCCATAAGAGCTCTTAAGAGTTTGTTTTCAATCTCTTAGACATTAATTTGATAGCTTCAAATGATATTAAGAACCATCTCTTGGCTTGGAGGGTTTCTTTGGTAGTAAAGTTAAGGAAGAGTGCCATCTGTGATACTTTGGAGAGAGCGACACGGAATGGCCCTCAGAGGGTGTGGATATATGTCTTCAGCACAACAAAGATAATTGGATCAAGGCTCTGTATTTTAGGGTAGGGTAACTGGGAACTTGTGTTGTGCTTCTTTTGGTTTTGATGACTGTGTGGACGATGTCTATTTTGGATCTTTACAATTCTTTTGTAGAATGCTTCCTTTGCATGCATTCCTTTTCATCCCTTCCTGTATGTATCTGATTTTTTCATTGTCAGAAAAATTATGATGCCTTTATATTGAAATGTTTGTAGTAAGCTTAGCTTGGAAAGTCAAATATTTATTGCTTCTAGAAGCAATACAAATTTGGGCAATTATTACAACTTAAGTTATGATTGATTAAAGCAAAATGTCTCTCTAAACTGCCTTATGCTTCCTTTCCATGAATATTAGGGAATCAATAATGGTTTTTTTTGGGGGCGGGGTCAGGAAAAGAATAAATATATTTCATTAGCAAAAGGTTGGATGCAAAGCTGGGATCCTACAAAAGGCTATACAGTATACACATCCCATATGGATACTATTCACAAAATCTAAGAGATCAAGAGAAGAGTACAAAAAGTTCCCTTTATTCCCAAAACAGAGACTTTGTGAAATTATCTTTTAATTGTTGAAGCAGAATGTCCATACCCTCAAAGACTCTTTTGTTTCTTTCATGCCGAATACTCCAAAAAATCACATGATGGAGTAATCTGGCATGTTTCTTTTTAGCTTTCCTATCAAAGAAGCCCTCCCAAGCAAAACATCACATGAGCGAATCGATAGTGTTCAATATATGGTCTAATGAAACCAACCTTTCTGCCGGAAAGAGGTAATGACATTGCTACATTTGACCCACAGCACCCGCTTACCCTACTTAGACGTGACTTTTGGAGTATAGATGTGGATGGATGGAGAATTTGCAGTACAATGCATCACATAGGACCATCACAATCCTGGCCCTACAAATGGCCTATAATCCCCATGCTACAATTTCTTATATATATAAAAAAAAAAAATCCCGTACTGCAGTTAGGACAGTTCCACCCCTTTAATGCGCACACAAACCGAAAGTATTATGCTTTCTACATATAGCATTGAGATGTTCCTCAGTCATCCGCGCCGGGGGGGGGCATTCAGGTGTTCCTCGCAGAATTTCTGAAGTGATTCCCTCTTCCCATGCGTAGCTTCGTAGAATTAGTCTAATAACTTAAGCACTAGGTCTGGTTTGATATTTAAAGTTCTGCCATGCCACCCTCCGTATCATAGGACATTTGCACTGCATAATAAATACTTTGCTCTTCAACATTGTCACAGAAATTTTATCCTTACCATGTGAGTTGGCACATCCAGATGCAGTCAATGGATTAGCAAATTTGGGCCTTTCCTCAACTCATGAAGCATAATTGTGCTTCATGGTTTACCTGTTGATCAATTGCATTGTGTACCCCTCTCCACTTGTTGGACAACTGTAAATTCATCCTGTGGCTATTTTTGCGGCTCAGATTGTAGTGGGGTACTGGAAATGCCTCATGAAACCCCCGTCCCAAATGATGAACATCGGAGGGCTTGATTTTAGGTCTGACGTAAACAGCATCTGTGTAACTGTCTTTCTGAGATGCAAATTTGTCGAAAACTATTTAATATGGGAAAATATCCTGTCTTCTCGTTTCATTGTCAAAAATGCAAGCACGATGTGCAGAAATTAATAAAATTGTACATATTTTCTGCTTTGGATGTACCAACAGGTTTTGAGCGTGACTTTTTCTTGGTCAATACCGTCTTTAGTTCAGCTGTCTTTGTGTGCTCTATGCGCACTGTTTATTGAACTTCACTGATCTAAGGCTTTACTTTGTCAAATTCTCTTGATATTCACTATTGAATATTTTAAAACTGAGGTGGTACCTGCTTCTCGATCCCGCTGCTTTATTGGTTGCTCTTGCATGTATTGTCTCTGTCATTTCTTTTTGTTTAAAATAGCAAAGCTTGTTTTGATCTATATCTTTGATTAGAGTCTTGCAAAATAGGAAGTTATTTTTGAACAAATTCATGTGCTGTAATTAACTCCTGTATTGGTGGTGACATAGGGTGTTGATATCCAACTTGGGATGGCAATTGATAGTGCTAAAGCTACACTTGCTGTGAAGCGAAGGCTTGCTTGTGAAATGGTGAAATACTGGCAACAGGTGTGGAAAATGCTTTCTGTATGCTGCTGATTTTTTATTTAATGTCTTGAAGCGCAGACAAGATGCACTGGTTTTGGGGGCGGGGGAGGGTATGTCTTAATTGATCGTCCAAATCAGTAGGAAGGGCTACCTTGACCGATTATTGCTACCATTAGGATGATATGATATGCTAATTGGTTAGATTCCACAGTAGGTAGGACCATCATCGCACACTGCTTAATCACGTTTCAGAAATGTGAGGGGGCATTATTCTTGGATTCGTAGTGATTTGTTCCTGTCCATGGTTCTAGAGATTCGTTTTGTTGGGGTGGCATATCATTGGAAAAGGTAACATTTGACAATTAAAAATTCCTGATTAGGTTCCCTGCTTTTTGATTATTGGGAAAAAGAGTGTCCATTTTGTAATCTATATCACCTTTAATTCTACCATTTGCATAGGTAATAGCATGTGGAGGAATATATTTAACTAAGTTACATGTACCTTTTTCCATTGATCATGCATGCACTTGTCGCCAGAGCTTAACTGCTCGCTGAAGGAAGGCTGGGTGAGAGAAAGGAGAGAGACATCTATGGGTGTTCACGTGGAAACAGGCTTCCAATCCCTGCTGAATATTCTTTTTCATTTTTCATATCTTATCCATTAAAGCTTTGAATTTTTTTTTTTTTTTGGTTTGGATCAGGAAAAGAATAAATATATAACATTAACAAAAGGCTGGATGCAAAGTTAGCATCCTACAAAAGGCTATACACATCCCATATGCACACTATCCACAAAATCTAAGAGACCAAGAGAAGAGTAACAAAAGATTCTTTTGTCCCAAAAGTAGAGAGACTTGATGAAATAATCTTTAAAATATTGAAGCAGCATCTCCACACCTTCAAAGAAAGATTTTTCTATTTCTTTCACGCCAAATGCTCCAAAAAAATTGCATGAGGAAATAATTTGGCATTCTTCTTTTTCGCTTTCCTACAAAAAAAGCCCTCCCATGCATAGAGGTGATCCGAAATAGAATTGTACATAACACAAGCAACTCCCAAGCAACTAAAGGCTAGATCCCAAAGAGCTCTTGCAAAAGGACAATGAAGCAATAACTGGTTCACCGATTCTGGTACAGCCTTGCATAATGGGCATCGGTTCACCAAGATCTTACCCCTCTTTTGTAAATTATCGTAAGTTAAAATACTGTCATGGGCAGCCTCCCAAACAAAAAAAGACACTCTAAATGGAGTTAGAGATTTTCAAATAATTTTCCATGGAAAAGACATTCCCAATATTCGATGCAAAGGTGAAGAAGGCACAGAGGCAAGCCTCATATAATAAGACTTCACCGTGAAGCCCCTTTAGGATTGAGAAGCCATCTGACTGAATCAAGAGAGGATTGCCCAATAAGAATCCCGTTCAGCTCAATAAGCAAGCTTATAAGGGAGGCGTTATCTGCTAAGGCATCACGAATAAAAATAGGTGATCAAATGCACAACCTAGATACAGTGTCACAATATGTAGCCATAGGAGCTTCTTTATTCTCCACAAGAGCATAAAGGGAATGGAAAAGATCCCTCAAAGGAGCACCTTCACACCAACGGTCATACCAAAACAAAATGGTAGAGTTAGAGCCCACTTCAAAAGAAAGATGAGGAAAAATCTATCCCATCTTTTACAAATAAACCTCCAAAGGCTTACTCCATAAGGATCATTAGGTCTAGAGGGAAACCACCCAAGCCCCTCCTCACCATACTTAGTACAAATCACCCTCCTCCAAAGGTTGGTTTTCCCATTCATGAATCTCCATAGCCACTTACCAAGCAAAGCCTTATTAAAGAGCTTTAGGTCTCTAACTCCCAACCCTCCTCTCGGCATGAAAAGTTTAACAATATCCCATCTCACTAAATGATATTTGAAATCAGCACCGAAAGAACTCCAAAGGAGTTTCCTTTTAATGGCTTCCAACTTGGCCGCCGCTGACACCGGTATCGAAAAAAGAGATAGGAAGTAAGTGGGAATACTAGAAAGAACGCTTCGGATAAGAGTGGGTCTACCACCCTTAGAAAGATAGTTAGCTTTCCATGCAGAGAGCTTTTTCTCAAATCTTTCCACTACTGGCTCCCAGATAGATTTATCTTTGAATTTTACTCCAAGAGGGAGAACAAGATAGTAGGTAGGAAAAGAATCCACGGTGCATTCTAACACACTCGCTAGCAATTGGATATTATCCACCTGGCCCACGAGCAAAATAGAGCTTTTAACTAAGTTGACCCGTAGACCAGACACTGCCTCAAACCAAATAAGAACACGACGCAGGTTCACCATCTGCTCATGATCATTGTCACCAAAAATGATTGTATCATCAGCAAAGAGAAGATGGGATATATTAATTGTAGTTGAGTTCCTTCAGCCCACTGAAAACCCAAATAGGAGACCTGCTGAAGTAGCTGCAAGTAACATTCTGGTGAAAACCTTCATGACCAACAAAAACAGAAGAGGAGAGACCGAATCCCCTTGGTGAAGGCCTCTAAAAGTCGAGAAAAATTATGTAGGAGAACCATTGACGAGTATTGCAAAGGAAGTCGAACAGACGCATTGTCGAATCCAAGTGATCCACGTCTCCTCGAATCACATTCTACTCAAGACATAAATCAAAAATTCCCAATTGATATGGTCATAGGCCTTTTCAATGTCCAACTTGCAGACAACTCCTGGAATCCTCGATTTGATTCTAGAGTCAATAAGCTCATTTGCAATGAGTACGGCATTCAGAATCTGACGTCCCCCCTGCAAAGGTGTTTTGATTATCAGAGATAAGAGACCTCATAACACCTCTCAATCTTTGGGCTAAAACTTTAGAGAAACTTGTAAATGCATCCGACTAAACTGATCGGTCGATAGTCTCTAATATCTTCTGCATTGGCTTTTTTAGGAATCAACCTAATAAAAGTAGCATTGAGGCTTGCCACAAATTTCCTAGTGTGGTAAAATTCTGAAAACATCATTAAAACATCACTCCTAAGAGTGTCCCAATTCGCCTGGAGGAAAGTCATAGTCATACCATCCGGGCCTGGAGATTTATCACTACAACAATCATGAAGAGCTTTAAAAATTTCCTCCTTTGAGAACTCCAACTAAAGCCCCTCTCTAGCATAGACCGATAAGGAAGGCATTATCAAGTTGTCAATCTTTGGTCTCTACGTTTCAGACTTAGTAAAGAAGGATTTGTAGAACCCATGGATGGAAGACTTCATCTCGTTTCAATTCTCAGAACGGTTTTCATCCACAATCACAAAAGACATAGAGTTGAATTTCCTACAAAAATTAGCTACTTTATGGAAAAATCTTGTATTTCGATCGCCAACTCTA
>NCQV01058554.1:74391-87862 GCA_002740545.1 Lophocereus schottii | reverse complement strand
GTTTGTAGCTTAAACTTTCAGCTTATGCATGTTTAAGCTTAAACCGTGTGTAATAAAGCATAGGATTAGTTTAATGAGTTTCCTTGCCTAGAAGGAAAGCCTTGTTTCGTGTAACCAAAGGCCTTATAAGTGCCTTTGCTGCCCTTTTGCATAATAACAAGCGTGTGTATCAAATTAAGCAAAACTTTGTGTCTTGTGTTCTTCTTAAACACTTAACTTGCTTATCCTTAATTAGGCCGATTACGGTGGTGTTCAAGTGAGTCTTAATCATTGATTAGGTGGTGTATCTTATCCTAATCAAAGATTAAGGGGCCTAAGCTAAGTGATTAGTGGTGTATCTTATCTAATCACAAAGCTTAGAACTATTCAAATCACATTGAATTCACTTAAAGTTCATGAAGCTAGCTTTTGGATTCCTTAAACCATAAGCTCTCTTTTGTGTTCTAATCAGTGAACTTCTGATTCCATTCATTTCACACATTTTCTATTCCATTTCATACTCTTTTCAAGCTTAATCAAGGTCAAGGTTTCTTGCTTTGATTTAGTTTTGAGTGCAAACACAAATCCACTTCAAACCGTGAGAAGTCACAAATCTCAGGCGTGCAAGGCAGAAGTTTGGCACGGCCATACCGTGTCCTTAAGCACGACCGTGCGTCCTTGGGTTCGTGGCTTTTCCATTTTTTTTGATTGTGTTCTTGTTGTAAGCTAGCTTGGGTTGTTCCTACCCTTGAGACTTCCATCAAGCAAGTAATAAAGAATGGATAAATAAATCAGGACCATAACTACAATCTCTTGATGCTCGACAATCACATAAAAAGGTAATCATCACCTTATCATTCATATCACCAACTGCCAAAAGTTGGTGTCTCACTCTTAGCTGAAACTGCCAGCCGAAGGATAATAAAGTAGAACCTTAGATCCTAATCTATATAAGAATGTACATGACTAATTTTATTCCACTGGAGGTGAACATAAGAGGCTAAGTTCGATTAATAATGATTGCTAAACACTTCATTCAGATACAAGTTTTTGAATATGTGAAACACAGACAAGCGCCTGCCACCAACAGTCGAAGTGGAATTATGTATGTCTTCAACTGATAATGGAAGTCGGATTATCTTGAGCATCTACTCCCTTAATTCAAGCCTAGAACTGATGGAAACAATATCACTTTGTATCTCTAGATTATGTAATTAACAGAAACATCTATAATTGGTGGATAGGAAATTTAAAGGTCTTCACAACTTCAATCAAATCACATTGTTTGCAAAATGCTGCCAGAACACCACACAAACTAGCAATGATTCAGACCCACGATATTGATAAGGTCTATGAAGTCCCCAAAGCCACAGAACTTGGCCTTGCGAGTGTGAATGCCAACTGACAGATGTGAAGGTCATTACGATGTAGCATACAATGTATTCACCAATATGACCATTAAGTTCACAACAATTTCTGTTACTTCATGCATATGTCGATCCAATTAATATGCCTATTATGTGTATGTTTATTTAAAGCTTACATTCTTATTCATTATACTGTCAATCTCACACATATTTTGGGTATACTGTATCCACAAGATCATCACCAATCCAGAGCTTGTGCATATTAGAGAAACAAAATGTCCAAAGCAAATCTATGAAATATTTATATGCGACTTCTCACAGCCATTATGGACTACATAAATCCATGACCTCATTGTGCGAATGTAATCACAGCTGCATTTTGGTTGCACATAGTTGGTGCTCTATAGAACAAGAAATCGAAGCTTAAACTGGGAGTCCAATGACATCTAATAGTTGTAGGGATGGTGAACAACCTCTTGGGCTTCCTTCAGGGGAAATCAGATAGAGACAAGGGAAATAAGTACTGTAACCCCAAAGACATGGATGAAGCTTGGTAGGGCCGCATCCACCCATGCTCAGGTAACGAAGTTCTTTATTTGATCACCAGGGTTGAATTTCTAATGCAATAGAAATTTTCTAGTTTCAAAATTGCGGACAAGAAGCTTGAATTATGGGCGATGCTACATACAAAGAACTAATGTCTGACAGAATTTCCGATGCACTAGTTACTAGTATTATTCTGTTTTCAAAATTGTGTAGTAGAAGTTAGATTGATGCATGTTACACAAATCTTTATGTCCAGCTGCAAGACTATCTGATAGAGATGTTCATAGTGACTTGCTGTGCACCTATTAGATGATGTGCAAACTAAACTAGGAGNNNAGCGATAATAGAGTATCAAGATAATTAAAAGCTTAATAAAGCAAGCACTAATGCCAGTGGAAGTGCTAAGAAGAACTGGAAGAATCGAGGGTCTTGCTACAATCAATTACGACAAACCTCTTAATGAGACTCGAGCTATATCAATTAGCATCATGACGCAATTACGTCCGTAATCAATATGTTCAAAGCCTAGCATTTTGAATTAAGCCTTGTTTACGACACGTTAAACTGTAAGAAGCCATTAATAGGCCTTCCTCAAAAGATGAAGAGCTTCACATAGAAGCATCACAACTCAGCCCGGAATAAGCTTATTGGAAATTCACCAGTACAAAACACACCAAAGGCGAGTCATTATAAAAACCAAGAATGATTAATAATCAACAATAAACCCAAATGGGCCAAATATATCCCTACGCACGTTAAGCTGAGACCAGAACAAACCTTGTCAATGGAATTTTTTTTTGGGGATAAAAAATTGCTACAGATGTATTAAAATCAATAAAATATTAATGTTACTCAAGTACCACAAAATGATATCCTCTGACACAAGCCTAGACCTGAATATGCAGACAAAGGGGATAGGGTGAGATGGGTGAGGAGATGATGGTGGTGATCCAGAGGCCTACTGATGTGCTCGCCTTGGTATTAACTTGAATTAAGCACCATTAAGGAAGAGGTGAACAACTAGTGTTCAACCCATTACAACCCTTGTAAAGTCCTCTTGCTTATCATGTTGTATTTTGCATTTAAACGGTGAAGAATTGAGAATTTTAGCAAGCATATGGAAGATTGCATGATTGGAAGAGAATTGAGTGAACCTTCTCACATTTTACACGCATCAGCGTGAATGTTCATATGTTCCCTAAAGTGTGGTTCTACCAATCGGACTTATACATATTTTCTAAGTGGAGTGAAAGATTGTGTATAGATGTCATTAGTGGGACTAAGAATTTCTTAATGTGCGCATCATATTAATATGTGATCTAATACCTAGGTTACCAAAGTGATGTTGCTGATTGGAATGTGTATATGTTCCCCCTGTGTCGTATATCTAAGTTTTTGAAAAAAAAAACCAAAAAAATTTTCAATTTTCTGCTTCCTTTATCTTTTAAGATCTTGTGGGTGTATCTTCCACAAATTCTTATGAGACCTTAGCCATCCATTGGCGTAATCCAGGGGTTTAAAAGGCCTGTTGCACGTGCTAAATACAATCATGACTCATACAAAAGTGAATTAGGATTTTATTTTCTATTTCTAGGATTTTCAGTTTCACTTTAATCAAGGACAAGCAAAAACTGATCCCCACTAATCCCAGTAGACAATGAAAGCAGGCTTACAGAGTGACCACAAAAGCTAACTTTGAGCTAGAAAGCACCATTATCATCCTCTATGGCAGAAGTTGATGGATCGAGGATGCCCCACCATTTCAGATGCCCTTAATATAAGAGGTCAATGCGAGGGCATTACTCATAACACCTGAATATATTACAACCACTTAAGTATAGTTTAGATTGTTCAAAAGGATGACAAAGTACAGTTAGTTCTATTACCATATTTGCTTACAAGGCAAACACTTGAGAATTGAGACCAAGGTTAGAAACAAGTGTAAAGACAGTTGAAAGAAGGCACCCAAATAGTGGTTCAGGTGGCGCATTTGTTCAACATAAAAGGTAAAGGATGATTATTCTCACAAGGTAGCAAAAGTTGATACAAGAATATAATAATTGCATCCAAAAGCACTAGGATCAGTAGAAGGATCCATGATCATTACATGATGCTCACACTAGTACAAAATTACACATCACCATAATTTCAAGAATAATGGGATGATGTGATTGAAAAGAAAATCAAAGAAATGTCGGACTGCTCAATGATCGACCAAGCCATACTCCATTAATACTCCACTCGTTAAATAGAGTTGCCTTAGAGATTTTGTGTCATACAAGACAATTGATGGCGTTGCTAAGATCATATATGAACTGTGGTTCCATATTGGAAGACCAAGAGAAGGATCATGATGGAATCTTAAAGGCTACTTCTATTGCCAATTGGTTTAGGATTGAGCACTTTGTGGGCTTGTTGTCATTGGCATTGAATCAACTAGACTCCCCTTCAGACCTCTCAACCAAGCGGTAAGCAACTGGATTATTACCTGCAACGTGTAGGGCTACGTGAATATGTATACTACGTGAATATGCATACTGGTGGACCCCTTGTTTGTTTGGGGGGGAGGGGGTAAGAGCACATATGCTCCATCCATGGCATGACGACAATGCTCAATGGTCTACTCTGGAAAAAGAAAAATTTTAGAGAGTAGTTATACACAATGTAGCATAGACATACTCCTAAAAGAGCGTGGGTGGAATGGAGACTCAATGCCGAGTGCATTGTGGTTATAATTCTCTTAATAGTGGCTTGACACCTTCGTTTAAATGTCTTTTACACATGGGAGAACATGTCAATGTAGTTCCCAAAAATGGCTTGTGCAAGCCAAAGATTGTTGGTTCAAACACAAGCTCAAATCCTACTCTGGAAGATTGAACTTAGTGCACAACTCCCTCTATTGCCAATTGGTTCTAGGATAACACCTTATGGGGGCTTGTTAACATGGGCTTTATTTTGATTCAGGATTAAGGAGCCACCTTAATCTCTCTACCAGGCACCACAATGATCGAAACATTTCCTATCCCTCTTATTGGTTGCTTTTCAAGTTTCGTGATGCTTCCACATTCTCAATCACTCACTTTGATGGCTTAATTGCAAGGCTTCATCATCAAACAAAGGTATGCCTTTTAATCTCTCTACCAAGCACCACAATGATCAAAAAGTTCCCTATCCCTCTTCTTGGCTGCTTTTCAAATTACATGGTGTTTCCACATTCTCAATCAAGCATTTGAGGGATTAATTGCAAGGTTTCATCATCAAACAAAGGTATGCCCCATAAGACAACTTCTACAAATAGGCATCCATCATGAGCACTAGACTTTCATGGTACCACCTTTGCATAATGGCTCATCACCTTGCATATCTCGGTGATGAATTTTATCGTTTGATTTAGGAAACTTATAGTGCACTTAAAGGAATTGTACAACACTTGAAGCATTAGAATGTGGTACTAGAGGTGCAATAACTGAGATAAAAAAAACTATAAAACTCAAAGACCCAAATATACAATGAGTCATATGTGACAAAAGCCAAATGTAATTTTCATTAATAACTTCTAGGTATATGAACAGGACAAAAAACTCATTCAAGAAAAAGGCAACTTTAATTGACGAGCCAAGACCTCCTCCTCGAATAGCTGAGGTGCCTTTAACACCTTGCTAGCAAAATCCGTAAGGCTATATGATGAAGTCGTGGATAGAAGAGGTTAAATAAAGATTAAGCTTTGTTCTTGCATAAGTCATACCATGAGGCTAAGATGGCATTTGAGCAACTCAATTAGGAGAGACGACGATGCTATCACCACCCCAGTCATGATGCATTCCACACTCCATGTTGCTAATGAGTTTGGATACAGAAGGTGACTTGATTATAGATACCACTAGAACCATGGAAAAAACATAGTTAAATCTAATCTTGCCTAAGTATGGGAGAATAATTCTATATTAGTGTTGGCTTATAGGTTGACTGTTGATAAATGTGGGATCCTTACCTTGTGGACTCTACTGCTGAAAAGGTGGCTACAGCACTTGATAATGCTCATAAATCGCATGGCTTGAAAAAATAGCTATGCCAAAGTACAGCTATATCTCTCGAAAGATTTTCGCAACAAATTCTACACACATCAAAGCAGGTTAATAGCTCACCAACCCCAATTTAAGGCGCCAATTGAGAAGTGAATTATTACTTGGTTCAAAAACCATTTTTTATTTCCACATTACATTTAATAAATTGGTGATAAAATACACAATACCGCAACACTCTAACAACTACACAAATTCAGAGCTTAGTGCATCACCTAAACCTCAATTCTTAACTTCAAGATTTCTGAACTTGAAGTTTTAGAAAACATTGGTTCCAAAGAGTGCAAATTTCAATCTCATTGACACCTACATTTAATTTTTCAAGTTTTCCACAAAAAATGGATGCGAACAAACACATCCTAAGCTTATAGAAACTTCAACCTGATCAAATGGAACCAAATAACACTGAGGATAAGATGGCTCTAGAGAAAAAACATTCTCAATCAAAAGAGAATGGTTTACTAGTTCCTAGCTCCAAATCAGAACCCCTAACTATACTGGGAATGCTTAAGAGAGGAAAATGATCTCCTTATTACCTCTATAGAGGCATTTTAGCAAACATCACAATACTTATAATTGTTCAGCTCGTAGTGCATCAACATTGCTCTAGATCAAAAATATTTGGATTGCGATATGTAATTTTCTAAAGATTTCATAATGCGGGGGTAGGTTCACCCTTCACTCATGGCACTACTAATTTCAGTCATAGTTTGCCGCAAATGTTCTTTTGAATCTTTAAATAAATTTTTTGGTACCAAGAGACCAAAATATGCATTTTTCATTTGAAAAAAAAATCACTTAAAATCAATTACAATCAACACCAAAAAAAATATTTACATATACCTATGTTATTTTGATTCTACCCAAACAAAAGCAAAATATCAACCTATATTTAAGACAACACTAGATGCCTAGGACTAGACTTAATACCCAGGCTCCAAGTTCAATAAAAGCGGAAGCACCTGCCCAGCTGGGTGCCTCAGATTGTTGGTTGATATTAATAAAACCCTAGTTAAAAGCTTTGTTGTGCCTAAACACCACTGTAGTGAGAGAGAAGAAAGAGAAAGAATAAGAAAGAGAAAATAAGGGGTGTCACAATTAATGTAAGATAGAAGGAGAAAGAACAAGAGGGAGTGAGGCATGAAGGTCCATGTTATTTGCTTTGTCTATCTACTATCTCCATCCATCATAAGCTTCATGGTTGGTTCACCACTTCCTTTCAAATTTGTCACTTCCCAGTCGAGATGAAAGGTAAACAATAGTCCTCTTCACCCTTCCCCTATACCTCCTCATCCTCTATTCTAAAAAATTGAAAAAAGAAGCGAGGACGATTGGCATATTTGAAAAATAGCCTTATTAGCCTTTTAAATTTACTGATTGTCTAGATAATTGGGATCGGCAAAATTTGCTTATTCCTACATTTTGGAGAGCAAATGTAACTGCGATATGGAACAGGGAACCAAAGTTGCAGATTTTAAGGGAGTGCTATAAGGCAACTACGAGGTAGCTAAGGTTCAAATTCAACAACACCTCACAGCTGATTGTTGCAGCTCAGGTAGCTTGCAATTTGTAATGGCATCTGGCTTCAGATGTCATTATCAGCTAGCAACTAATTATGGATCGCCGGCATTGTAGAATTACTGCAAATGAATAGACGAGGTTCCTCAATTCTTCTTCCAAGCAATCAGACCTATCTTTCAAAACTTTTGCCAATCCAATCCTCTAGATACTCTTAAGTAATAACCAATTTCCTTTAAAGCATATTATGCTGTCTCCCTTAGCTTTAAGTACTTTAGATTTTTTGCACTTTTTACATGTGCTAACTTAGTATTGGAGTTAATATGAGTACCATGTATGCTACTACAGATTACATTAATCTAATCAATGACACTAAAGAAATAGTTAACAAGAAGTACGAGGGGAGGGATACTTTGGAATCTACAGGTTTCAAACTACCAATTCCAAGATGGAGTATTCAACATGCAAGTCTAGATACTAGGTCTCGATTACAAAAAGCAAATAGAATTTTGATGAGCATATTACAAATAATATAAGGGAAGGATGGCAACAATGAAATTATGCATCATGATCATGTTGAGAAGATCCTAGTAGGGATTAAAGGAAAAATTTACGGGAAAATTTTACTATATACTGGTATGACTTACCTTTCATACACCTCAGAATCATGAACTATTAGGAACTGTCAAGCCCAAAGGATGATAGATGAAGAAATAAGGATGATTTGATAAATCTATGGCCATGCAAGATTTATAGGATAATTGATCAGAAAAATCAAGAAGTAACACTAATAAAAGATAAGACTAAGGGAAGTAAGACGTAAATAGTTTGGACATACAAAAAAGAAGATTCTGGTTCTACCCGTTCAATAGTATGAGAGGATTAACATTCAGAAGCGTAACAAATGTACAAGAAGACTTATGAAGACTTACAATGCGGTTATAAAATTGGATTTCATAACATACCTAATGCTTAATTAGGACATGGCTTATGATAAGAGTTTTTAGAGGTCTACCACTAGGGTTGTAAGCCTTAGGTAAGTTTCCCTTTCATCACACTTTTAGCATGTACAAACTTATATTACCTTCATGTTTTTAAATTTGCATATGATTATTATCGATTGTGTTTGTTTGTTAGTTACCAGTGTTGTCTTATGCCTTCCCTCACTCTTCACTTTTTGGTTTTATCTTAAAAAATGTTTTGATTTGTCAAAAATATTTTCTGAAAAAGAATTTTCTGTGGGCATCTCACAACCAACCTTTTGGGATTAAAAATAAAAGTTGTATACAATTCTGTCTCTTCATACCTTGTTTAAGTGGGTTTTATGGGTTGTAGAGATTTGTGAAAGAAGGAAAATTCCTAGTCACTGCATATCTTCTAAGCAAAGCTGGTACAAAACTCATTGCTTATCAGTTGGTTGATTAATCACTAACTGTTCGCTAGAACTATCCCAGAATGGACTTTCAATTGCTCCGTTGTTCCTACGGCTGAAGTATCATACTGTCATTGGCAGAGGACACCTCCTGTGGATGTAAAGCTAAAAGAAAAAGATGACTAGGGCTGCCTATCTCCACATTTTCAAATTTGAGGCATCCATTAGGGAGACAAAGGGGGAGAAAATCTTTTCTTCCCTCAAACATGTGACCCCCAGGTTACAGACATAGCTCATCCAAGACTCCCTGCATTTCTGTACTTACTACCTATCAATACATCATATCACATCATATCATATAAACATATATAAAAGTGAATAAGTCAATGGAGGGTCCAAAAGTTTCAACCCTTTCTTAGTTATTTTGTTGGTTATTTGCTTTCAATTAAAACATGTAAGAATTAAATGAACCACTACTAACAAATTTGAATGTGAAATCAATTCATATTTTGATGTATCTTAGAAGGGATTCAACGAATACCCAAATGTGATTCTAAATGCAAAGCAAAGCAAGCTGAAATTAAGGTTGAGTTTAAGGAGAATCCGTAAGAGAGAGAGGATAAATGTGCTCTAAACTCTTACTTAGATATAGAAAACACCACTAAGTTTGAGTTTAGGGCCCTTAAGCTTAGTTAGGATACAGTTATCACTACCTAATCAAGACTTAAGACTTACTTGATCACCACCCTAACCGACCTAGTTAGAGATAACTAAGTGAAGTTTTTAGAAACGAAAGGAGCAATGCCTCAATCTAATTTCAATTGATATTCAAGTTATGTTTTAACAAAATGATCCTTCAACGCCTTATGCACCACGGCCTAAGACAGCAAAACAAGCTAAGGGGGTTTCCTTCCTAGGAAGGAAAGCTCTTGATCATGCTTAGCTAATGCTTAGAACCAATCTAGTTATAAGGCTTGATTAATCTAAGCTAATCACAACCTGAATAGTAAGGAAAGCAAAACAAATGATTATGCTTTAGCATTAATTACGGCTGGCCAATCCGAATACAAGGTGTGTTTTCTTCCTTTTCTTTCCCATTGGTTACTCTTTCCAAAACTAATTTTTGCAGCAAATGATGATGTTTCTGGCTACCTTGATTCATGATTGAAGCAAACAAGTAAGCAAGTAGCTGAGTAAACCCTTTGGAGAAGGAAAAACAAGTAGTTACTTAACTCGGCTCTAGAAGCCGAATTCTGCCCAGTTTTCTGCCCTTCTTTCATCCAATCAAAACTAAACATGATTTTAATTTCATGCCCTAGGGGAATACTTTAGCGTGTGTACAAACTCCTCCAGCAAAGAAATCAAGGTTATGATGTGTTTAAGTAGGAGAATTCCACTGAAACATTTTACTGTGTAGTTTCGGATCAAAACTGGCAGGCTTGATAAATTGGCTTGATATCTTCACTTCGATTACGCATGATAGACTTTAATTGTTTAGACCTGACAGTTAACATCTAAAGGAACCCAAAAATGCAAAACTGTTGAACTTAAGCCATAATGTAGCTTAAGAAATCAGATGAACAAAACCGAGTACATTCTGGCCGTGTAACCCAGAATCACCTCCTTGACTCTTTTGCAAAATGTGAGTCATCGCTTGGACTTTGGAGCTTGCATTAGACCTTGCTAGACTTGTTGGACCTTCTTCAATGTCTTAGCTTGAGGGGACGCCATCATCCTTCCCTTGTTGAAAAGATTTGATCCTCAAATTGGCAAGATAATTATAGGCTTGGTAAGGACTCAAACTAGCTGAAACTCCATAGTCACCTGGTTAATCAAGCTTATACGCATTGTCATTAATCTTTTCAAGTACCTCAAATGGACCATCAGCTCGTGGCATTAGCTTGTTCTTCCTCTTTGAAGGAATTCTTTCCTTCCGTAAGTGTATCCAAACGAGGTCTCTAGGTTGAAACACCATCTTTTTCCTATGTTTGTTGGCTTGGGCTTGGTAAGATGCATTATTCTTCTCAATTCTGCCTTCAACAAACTCATAGAGCTTTTGAATCTATTTCACTCTAGCTGCTGCATCTGCATTTGGCTTTTGATCTAAAGGCCATGGAGTAAGATCAAAGGGGCTTAGGGGATCAATCCCATACACCACCTTAGAAGGTGATAGACCAGTAGCCCTGCTTGGAGCCTTATTATAAGTAAACTCAGCATGTGATAAGAGTAAATTCCAACCTTTGGTATGAGGTTTAATCAAAGCCCATAGGAGAGTACCTAGGGTTCAAGCAGTCACCTCTGTTTGCCCATCAGCTTGGGGATGACAAGTGGTACTATACATGAGTTCAGTACCCAACTTCTTCCATAAAGTAACCCAAAAATGACTTAAGAACTTTGTATCCCTATCTGAAACAATGGATTTGGGGATACCATGTAACCTGGTTACTTCTTTGAAGTACAATTTAGCAATGTGAGTAGCATCATTTGTCTTTTTGCATGGGATAAAGTGTGCCATCTTTGAAAACGTAAAACATATCCACCACCACAAAGATAGGATCCTTGTTCCTTTGGGTTTTAGTAAACCCAAAATGAAATCCATGCTTACATCCACTAAAGGTAAGGTAGGAACCGCAAGGGGTGTATATAAGCCGTGGGGGTATAACTTTTGGCAACTTGGCATGTTGCACATCTCCTTAGGATGTCTTGAACATCCTTTTCCATTCCTGGCCAGTAGTAATGTTCCATTAACATGGTTAAGATCTTGGACTCTCTAAAGTGACCAGCCCAAGAACCACCATGCACTTCCCTAATGAGAAGCTCATGAGTGCTACACTTAGGTATACACAGTCGTATACCATTGAATAAAAACCTTTCTTGAACCAAGAAATCTCCTTTGGGGTGCTTGGAACAAACAACAAACAATTTCCCAAAGTCTTCATCTTCAACATATAAAGCTTTTAGATACTCAAACCCAAGTACACAACCATCTAACTGAAACAAAAGTAAGTACCTCCGAGATAGAGCATTGGCTCCTTGATTGAGTTCTCCAAATTTGTGTTTGATTGTAAAGTGAAATGATTAGAGATACTCAACCCACTTGGCATGGTGTGAGTTTAACTTATGTTGGCCTTGAATATACTTCAAAGCTTCGTGATCAGAATGAAGAATGAACTCACTTGCAATTGGACAATGACTCCAATGCTCTAAGCACGTCACGGTAGCATAAAACTCTTTATCATAGGTGGAATACTTTCTTCTTGAATCACACAATTTCTCACTAAAGAAGGCTAATGGTTTACCTTCCTTAGTAAGAACACCACCTATACCAACTCTAGAGGCATCACATTCAACTTCAAATACTATTAAAGCACGGCAAAGCAAGAACCAGTGCTTGAGTAAGCCTTTTATTCACTTCCTCAAAGGTAGCTTAGGCTTTAGGGGTCCATTGGAATGATGAACCCTTAATAATCTCAGTCATAGGAGCCATTATGGTGCTGAAGTTTCGAATGAACCTCCTCTAAAACAAAGCTAATCCATGAAAGCTTCGAACATCATGTATGCTGTGAGGAATAGGTCAACACCGAATAACCTCAATCTTGCTCTCATCTACCTTTATGCCATCTGGAGTAACAATGTAACCTAAGAATGTTACCTCGTGAATGAAAAAGGTACATTTCTTAAGGTTACCAAACAATCTCTCACGTTCCAGCACAAGCAGGGATTCAAAACTCGACTGTTCTGTTCTGGAGCGGCCGAGTTGAATCGGATTTTCACTTGACCGTTCCGAGTTTTGGCAAAAACTCGGTGCGAAACCCGTTTCACAGCAGAACGGTCGTTCCACCTATGATGGAACGGGAAACGGGCGATTAGACCGGGATGAAGAAGACAATTTGTTGACAAGATGTATGATTCCTTTTGATTTTGTATGATTTCTTTTGATTTTGTGCGATTCCTTTTGATTTCATATTGAAGAAAGTAGATAAAAAAACAAAGATCTAAAAAGCACTACAATCTACAAATAAGTGACTGTGAAACTCCAAATTGTGCATATGTGGGTCTTTAACTGAGAGAAACTCAGATCTGAGAAGTGGGAATTGGAACATACCTTCGTTCGTTGATGGAGAGTTGCTTACTTTATTGCCCAGAATCGAGGTTGAGCACGGCACGAGCACGGAGGAGCATTGCTGTGACGGTTGCTTCATTGCCCAGACAAAGCTCGCTTGCTTTATTGCCCGAATCGAGGTCGAGCACGGCACTAGCACGGAGCACCATTGCTATGATGGTTGCTTCATTGCCCAAACAAAACTCACTTGCTTTATTTGCCCATAATCGAGATCTGCAATTCCAGCCACCGTTGGAGCCGAGGTACAGAAGCAAGAGAGGCAGAGAAGGAAGAGGGGCTTACCGAGAGAGAGAGGGGTGGAGTGAGAGAGGAACAGAGCGAACTGAGTGCTAGAGAGAGAAGCTTGCTTGACTATTGAGTTTGGTAAGATTGTGTGAATTGAAGAGGAAAGCAAGAGGTTCCCTTGAGTTAGACACTTAGACGGGTTCTGGCTTCCAGAGGAAGCTTGCTTGTGAGTAGTTTTTTTTTTTTCCTGTTTATAGAT